>PVJO010019600.1:0-33859 GCA_004026905.1 Hystrix cristata
GCCTAGAATTTGGAGGGCTGGTATTTTTATCAGTTAGGATGGGCCAATAACAAACAAATCCCAGAACCTCAGTACAGTCATCTTTCAGTGTTCATGGGGATTGGTTCCAGAACCCCTGCAGATACCCAACACCTCAAATGCCCATGTGAGTCCCTCGCATAAAATGGTATGGTATTTCCACATAACCTACATACATCCTCCTATATACGTTAAATTATCTCTAGATTACTGTCATAACTTAGACTAATCTTTCTTCTGAATATTTATTTAAAATGGAACTGTTTCACTGTGTTTATGCTGTGCCTATTATCTTAATCCTTCAGTGTTTGTTCATTTCCTGCTGTTTAAAATGTAAAAATTTAAGTCTGGGCTCTAGATTGAGACCACCTAAGTTCAAGTAATGGCTCTGCCATTAACTGGCTGTGTGGCTTGGGGAAGTCACTCAATCTCTCTACATCTCATTTTTCTTATCCTTGTAATGGGGAAGATGATAACTCTTGCTTTATAAGATGGTTCTGAGGATGAAATAAATTAATACATGTAGAGTACTTAAGATAGTACCTGGAACATAGTGAATGCTCAAAAAATGTTACCTAGCATCATCATTTTTAGGCACAGTGGAGAAATGCAAAGGAAGTTTGATGCAGGCAGCAGTTTTTCTGTTTCATTTGCTGTGCCACATGACAGGTGCTTAGTAAATATTTGCTGAGCAAATCAATGCATGGGCTCTGCCCTAGCAGAATTTGCAAGCCAGCATAACCTTGAGTCCTTTCTTGGAAAAATAAGAGCCCTTCCTTCTCTTGAAGCTACTTTGACCAACTGTGAATATTCAGGCTCCAGAAAAGCAGTACTGACCTCCCTGTGGGTCTGCATTCCCCATCCTTGCCAGATCACTTTCAAACAAATTCTGGCTGCTATGCCAGTCGTGGGTTTCACTGACTTCTTTCTCTTCACACCCACAGCTGGTGACTCTGACATGACAATATTGAGCCTTGTATAGCAGAAACTGGTGACGATGAAGCCATGGTAACATGCCAGCTTCCTCCTATGGCAATTTGGATGATTATCAGGTTGTTTAATGTTGCATTTTATCTCACTGGGTTTCACGTCCTTCCTGTTAGGGAGGGACAGGGGAGACACTGACAGTGCTGGGCGTGTGAAGTCCAGAGTTGTGTCCTCTCTGCAGCAGCCACTTCCAGGTGGCCTGCTGTTTTCCCAACGTGCACATTCCACTGCCATCTACTCACCTGCACGAGAAGATATGTGGGTTAGTGGAGGTGCCTTCTCGTGCAGCCTTCACCCCTCTTCCTTCATCCCTTCTGTGAACTGTGTATGAGGCACCATGTGACAGTCCCCTGCTTACCTCTGAGCTCTTCTAGTCCCCTTTCTCCTTGGCTAGCCACTTAGCCTCTTGCTCTCTGAGAACTCCTAAAACCTATTCTTACCTCAGGGCCACTATGCATTTATGCTTGCAGCCTCTCTGCCTGGGTATCAGCAGTGTTCGCTTACTCATTTCAATAAGGTCTCTGCCAAAACATTACCTCTTCCAAGAAGCCCTTTTGGGCTATATCTAAAACAAGCTCTACACCATTTTTCTTCAGGGCATTCATTTGCAATGACATTTACTTGTTTTTTTGTGTATTCATCTGAATGTATCTGATTTCCTTCCCTGTAATATAGGGTCTGGGAGAACAGACACTGTGCTGTTAGTGCCTAGCATGTAGGTAGCACTCAGTAACTGTGTACTGAAGGGAAGGAAGATCTGCTCATAACTAATAAGCAAACAAATGTCTTGTAAGTCAATTTATAGGAAAAGCGTGAGTAAATAATGGCATAGAGAGGACACAGAAGTTGCAGGAGGGAAGGCGATAAAGGAGTGGCTGATACATGGGAAGCCGGGATCTAGTAAATGCAGCGTCTGTGCAGTAGAGGCTGAGCAGTGGCGTGTTCTTGGTCAGCTTACCCAGTCAAACCTGGAGGGAAGAGAGCAGCTCGGCCAGAGATCAGGGCACGGGGTTCGCCAAGGTCGGGGAGGGCACTGCGGGGTGGTGGATGTGACCAGACAGACTGGACAAGGTGCACAGCGGGAGAGAGGGGCTGTCGTAGGCCTTACCACCAAGACACTCATGCACCTTGAAAGGTGATGAAGTCAAAGCTGTAAATTATGAAGAGGAATGTGCCTGACTCCACCCTTTAGTGGCAGAGACAATGTTTTTCTGTCAGGTTTTCTTTCCACTGGAAATAGAGTCTCTGCTGTTCACCACGCTCCGGGTTATGGAAACACGGAAGCCTGCCTTGAAAAGCCAAGACTGAAAGTGACATAGAGCTGTAGCACCCAAGGTTTTGGTTTGAAGAAAGTCAGCCCAGGTTTTCAGAAGTAACTACACCACAGGGCCAGTCTTCCTCCCCACCAGCCGCCATGAGGGACACTTTGGGCAGCCATGAAAAAGAAAAGGAATGAGATGGATGTGGACTGCTTATCAGAATTGGGATATCTTTATTTTTTTTGCTGAATACTTGAAAATTATATGCTTATTACAAAATCATATTGGAACATAAATTAGAGAATAGAAATCTCCCTTGATTCCAGACAGAACAACCTGTAAGAGGTATTTATTTCATTCAACACTATTGAATACCTGCCATATGCCAAGCACAAGCACTACTTCAGAAGGTTCAACTACATCAGTAATTAAAACCAAGCTCTTTATCTTCCCTGGGCTTACACTGTACTACTGTGCTGTACTATACAGTAGCCACTAGCTGTATGTGGTCATTTAAATTAATTAAAATTAAATACAATTTAAAATCGAGATCCCCAGTCTACCAGCTGTATTTCATGTACTCAACTGTCATATGTAGCTCATGGCTACTGTATGAGGCAACATACATGTAGGATATTTCCATCATTGCAGGAAGTCCTATTGGATAATGATGTTGTAGAAGATTAATGACTATTAACAGCTTATAATATATTATTCTGTACTTGTATACACAAATATATATATTTATATGTCAATGTATATATACATGATATTATGCCAGGGGTGATAAAAATAGTGTGTTTAAATTTTTGTTTCATTTTGGGGTTTTTTTGTTTTTATTTTTTGAGATAGAGTCTTGCTATGTAGTTCAGGCTGGCCTTGCACTCACAGAGATTCTTCTGCCTCAGCCTGCTGAGTGCTGGGATTACAGGCCTGTACTACCATGCCTGGCTTAGTGTGTTTAAATTCTTTAAAAATTATCATAGTAAAAAACACATTCCATCAGTCCCCCTCAAAATACCCTCACTTCAAACACAATTATCCTATCATTTTTGCCACTTTTCTGGAGAGAGAGAGAGAGAGAAAGAGAGAGAGAGTGTGTGTAAATGTTGCTGCTACATACAATCTGATGGAAAAGCGGGCATGTAAAAATATCATGGTGTGTCCTCATCCACCTTTTTCACCACATCTGGCACCGTGCAACTTCTGGCTCTTCTCCAAAGTCAAAATGATTGTGAAAGGTAAATGTTTTAAACTGATTCAGGACAGTGACGGAGCTATGACAGCGCATCAAAATACTCATGAAACAAGACGTCCAGAACAGCTTTCCATAGTGGCAATAATGACTAATGGGATGAATGTGTTCAAAATGAAGAGGAATATCTTGAGGGGGATTAATGGCAATATGTCTTTTCCTTTTTTTTTAATTTAAACTTTCACCATATTTTTCTCATACCTCGTATATACTGTATAGCATATCTGCTGTACCTGATGCTCAGCAAGCTATGCTTTATCAGTTAATACAGCCTGGGTATCTTCTTTATTAATCAACAACAGATCAAATGTGTTCACTTTTATCTTTCTATTAATGGGTATTCAATTCCAATTTTTCACTACTATAAACAGTATTAATCTGAACATCCTTGGCATTTATACCCTTTAGATTTCTTCAAGTCTTTCTTAACCTAGAGGCCACAAATACAGTGAAATAACCCAAGTAGCGTGTTGAACACACAGTAAGTGCTCAGCACACATTCACCGTGTTGTGCCTGAGAAGGCCTTGCACAAGTCCCTGGAGTTGCGTTGCAGGTTGGTGCAGCCTCCAGAACCTCCTGGCCTGATCAGGCCTGAGGCTTTTCAGTTGCTTTTGGAAGTGTAGATCCCTGAAGCCACAGCCAGCTATTTCCATGGAAGGTTATTTAGTTCTGTTTGCTTTCCAGAATAATGACCTGTTTTGAATCTAGCCACATGTTACATTTATTGGCCGCCTCCTGGGTGTCCGGCCCTGCATGAGGCACCACACTATTCATTGCAGGCCTGAGACGTCCCATTTTATGAGCTCACAATGAAACCATTGTGACAGCCTGGGGGGCTGGGCCAAAGCTGTGGGCACAGTTTTGTCACTGGGAGGAAAGCAAGTGCTTAAGTGCAGAAATGGAGGTGTCATATACCGGCGTGTGAAGAGAACTCAAGTCTTGCCAGTCTGGCCCACTGGGCTGACTGGTTTGTCTGTCTCTATAGTGAAGGCCCCGAAGAAATTCTAATCATTTTTGGAAACTTTATTTCTAAACTCATTCTTACCCTTGTGCCCTTTTAGGGACGGGAGGGCTGGGGTCCTTAGCTGTTGAGGCATCTTCTGCCCACAGATCACAGAGCTGGCTGCAGCTCCCTGCTTCTTTGACTTCTCATCCCATCCTGCAGCCTGCAGGCGGAGAGAGCGCTACCCCAGCCCACTCAGTGCCCCCCTTCATTACATGGAGTGCATGTACAGGAACCATGAAAACATCTGTGGGCTTAAAAATGCCCCTGCTCAGAAGCAAGTGGAAGACTAGATACCTGACATCTTTGGGCTCATTTATTTTTGAGAACAGAATGCAAATCACCTGTAGACAGTATAATTTATCTCAGTGAGCTCCACCAGAATTTGAAAAAGCAGGTGAGAAGCTGTGCAGGAGCCCAAGTCAGGACTGGGGCAAACCAGTTAAGGAGCACCTAGAATGCTGCAGACAGTGGTCCTCCCTGCCCTGCAGGGAACCTCACTCAGCCCTCAGGGGCAGGGGGGCAGGGAGAGCTTGCTCTCCTGCCCCTTGTGAATCCTCACTCCCAAAACAATATAACTTGCTTGCACTTTTAGCCCTGCGTTGAGAGAGACAGGCACTTGCCTGTACCATTTCCCAATTTCTTTTTCCTTGCCTCCAGGATCCGCCCACAAGGCTGTCTCTTGCCTCAGAAAGGGATGAAGAACAAGGCAATATTTTTATCCTCTCCTCACTTGCCAAAGGCCCATTGGCAATGCTTTCTAGATTGAGTCCCGTCTCTGAATTAGGCATTACTAACCCACACACTAATCCATGCAGCCTCCAAAAGAAAATACAGAAAAGTGATAGATAAGGGTCTCATTTAATGGGAGCTTAAATTTCAGGAATAGCAATGCCGGCTTGGGTCAGTGGAGATTTACAACAACAGGTGCAGGGAAATCGCAGAGTGAGGCCTAGAGTGATTTGTGTGGTTGGGGGAGGGGAGCGGCAGGGGCCTCATTTGATCTGTCTGCTACTGGAAGAAAAATAAACTCCATTTGCTTTTCTATTCTTTTAAGAAACAAAAGGGAAGAAAGAAACTTTAGGCCAATAAGCTTCCCTTTTATTCTTCCCTTTTTCTCAAACAGATCAGAAAATGATTCCATATCATGAACCACCTTGCCTTTCCCAAATATATGGGCTGGGGAGGGAGACAATAATATCCTTTTGTGCTTACAGAATCTCATGATAAGAATCTCAGTGAAGCTGGGGCTCAAGAAACATAATGGAAAAGAAAAGATTTTAAAGAAAACCTCTAAATGACAGTGAAAACAAGAGGCTGGGGAGAGCCAGGCAATAGTTTGAAAGGCTTTTAAATATGCCACAATTTGAACTTCTGATTTCATCCTTCTCAACAACTGCACAATTAACTGCAACGCAAGTTCATGTCATTAGCAGACAAGCAGAACTCTGAGAGATGTATTTATTGTAACCTAGATAAGAAAGTGTTTCCCAGTAGCACATCACAGCCAGAAGTGACACCATATTGTTCCCACACTCTACCCCAATTTTATGGGCATTTCTAAAGTAAAGTGCAACCTTATTTCTTTTAAAAAAAAAAGTCCTCATGTGCAATGGGCAACGGGACTGGATCTGGACTGGTTCAGAATAGAGCAGAAGTCATGTGCTTTAACGTGTTCTTCACAGCTTCCTTCTTGGCCTGCTCCCCCAGGAAACCTTCTAGGTGGTCTTCTGAGGGGAGTCTAGGGCCTCTGCACCAAATCAATACTCCCATCCCACCACCACACACACAGAGGCATGCATTCACATGCACACACACACATACATGTACACACCTTCTTGTGCTGGAGAATAGGAAGGGACAGAGTATGAAGGGTAACAGGTACAGAGCTGGTTGCGGGAAGTAGCACATCAGACACACTTCCTGCAGGACAGGTAGGACCAGCCTCCGGCAGACCTGGGAAAGACCATCTGTGAAAGTAACATCTGTGCTTCCATTTCCCTCTCTCCGACATGCTGGACTGGCCCACTTGTGAAACTTTGCACTAGGGGAATACTATTCCATGCTAAAATCAAATGATGGCAGGCCTTTCCCAATTCAGAGAATAAAGTAGGCAGATCAAAGCTTCCCCAGCACCTGCTTTCATCTGTCCCATGTTATCTTTGTTGCTGCTTCATCTTGTATAGGACCACTGCCTTGCCCTCACCACCCCCCAAAATAGCAAGTAAGCAAAGTTTAACCTAAATTCTGCTCGCTGTGATTAACTGGTGGACATATTGTAGTGATTCCTTTGTGTACCTTGTTATTCTCATGGTTCAGAAGGTGAAATCAATATTTATAATTTGTCATAGTATTCTCTAAGGTGCAGCCAAGGTCCCAGTACTCTGTTACCTGACAGTTTTTGAAAATAACCAGATCTGGGCAACCTCTCAGGTCAGCTATGAGAATTACCAAACCACTTCAAGCTACTCAAAACAACCAGAAATGTTAATACACTTTGAAAGGGTACTTACAGTATAAATGTTGAGTTTGTAATGTAATAGAATTGATTCAATGGAATAAAAACAGCTGACATTTTAGGAAGCTCTCGTAGTGAGATCTGCCGGCTGTGATTACAGTAGGAGCCATGTGCCAGTCTCCTTGGGGATGGCAAGGTGTGCAAACCCAAACTGAAGTGGCTGTATAGGTCCCCCTACCCCCACCACACTGTAGATTTCTTGGCTGGGAAAGAGATCCAAAATCAAAGTGACATGAAACAGGTCTCATTTTCCCATGGTGACAACCCAATAATAGAAGATTATGTAACTGATCAAAAATTTGATGCCTACCTTTTAAATGAAATAGCCTGTTCTGGGCACACATCTGTAATCTCAGCTACTCAGGAGGCTATGGCAGAAGGATTGCAGTTGGAGGCCACCCTGACAGCTTAGTGAAACTCTGTCTCAAAATGCAAAAGAAAAAGGTCTAGGAATGTCACTCAGTGGTTAGAGTACTTCCCTAGCACATGGGAGGACTTGGGTTCAATTCCCGGTAAAACACACACACGCGCACGCACACACACACACACACACACACACACACACGTAATATAAAAGGAAATAGCCTCAAACATTGTCTATATTTCAGTTACTCTGAATGGTAAACTTCAGTATTTCTTTGCCTATGGTGTATTTTGATTGATTTAATAGACAGCATAATAATGTAAAATTTTAAGAATTAACGTGATTCAGTATCACATTGTTTACAAAGTTCTCAGTGCTTCCCTTATTTAGCCACATAAAATCCTAAGACAAACCACTCATTTGTACAGCCGTGGTCCTCAGAAGAGCCACTTTGGACAGATTTCTCAGGCATCCTAGAGGAAACCTTTAGAAGTAGGTGAGGTTGCTTCATTGTTTTGTGATGATCTCGGATTGTCTGTTTTGCTGAGTCCTCCAGATTTCCCAAGGCTGCACCAGGATCAGGGGTGGTTGGTCCCACTGCTGCAGCCCTGACCAGATTTCTGCCTTCCACGCCTCTCTGACACCTTGACCTTGTGCTTTGCCGTGCAGAGCCACCTTCAAAAGTGTGCAAGTTGTGAACCGTGTTCCTCACAGTCTTCCTCCCTTCGAGCTTCCCCTCCGCAGGATTTCTCCAGAAATCCCCAGAGCTTGGGCCAGAATTCTGGGCAGCCTCATGCAGCTGTCACATTCTCTCCTGAAGGTACAAGCCTTCCCGTGTCCACCACACATCCCAGACCTGCCTAATAATAATGGATTTCAGCTGTCATTTGTTCCTTTAATCACATATTTTAAAAAGCTGAATTTGCTGGAGGTCTTAAAGAGTAGTGGAACTGGTTTTGTTCTATTTTTTTTAAGATGGTAGCTGGTGCATATAAAAGATTATATGATATATATGTTAGAAAGCCTAATTATATAACAAACACCCACAGACCCACTGCCTATCCAGTCCCTCTGCTTACGCATCTCCCCACACCAACCCTGTCCAGAGGTAGCTACTTTAAAAGTTTATCATTCGCTTTTCTTGTTAAAACAGTTTGTTACATATGAATGTATACCTAAACTGTGTGCAGTTTGTTTTGTGTGTTAATCAGACTAACAGAACTTATCAGCCAGTTGAGGTTGTTTTTCTGCAGTAGCCTTTTTGGGAGATGATCCACTTCTCCATGTAGGCTGCAATTACTCAGAACTAGCCGGGAGCTCTTTGTTTGAAATTTCCTGCAGAGATAGTTTATCATCTGCTCGAGAAAATCAATGCTGTTGCTTTATAGCATATTTAGTCTGATTCACCTCATCTCTATAGCCTCTGTTTTCTCCATTCATTTATTTAAGGAATATTTAGTGGGTGTCTTCTATGGGTCAGGCACTGTGCTTGGGACCAACAGTAAATCAAGGAGAGTCCAGAGTCCCTGCCCCCACTAGAGCTTATCCCCAGGCCTCCTTACCCTTTCCTCCTTTGTCTCTTGAGCAACAACTATAGGCTGCAGGTTAAGAGAGTCCAGGACACCAGAGTTCAGCAAACCAAGGGGCATTCATATGGGCAGGACCCAGAGCAGAGGGTTATGGGGACCCTTCAGGAAGTGGCCAGCCTCTGCGAGCACCTACCTGGCCCAGTCCCTTTGTGGCCCCATACTGGTATTCTGACTTGGATTTTGTTAGGCCACCTCATTCACTCATCCAAGTATATTTCTGTCATCATTAACTCCACACCTCCTGGGACCCCTGCCATACAGAGTAGCTCAAGAACTGTGCACTGAAGGCAGAAATTGGCCTTGTAGGGCTTGAAGTCGGACAAAGATTAGAACTTTTTCATATTAGAGGAATTTAAAATTATGCATGAGGGGCTGGGGATTTAGCTCAGTGATTAGAGTGCTTGCCTTGCAAGCACAAGGGCCTGAGTTCGATCCCCGGCACCACAAAAAAAAAAAAAAAAAAAAAAAAAAAAAAAAAAAAAAAAAAAAAAAAAAAAAAAAAAAAAAAAAAAAAAAAAATTATGCATGAGATCAGTAACACAGATAAACTGCCTGGGTAGTGAAATATGGAACCTCAGGAAATGTGTATGTATATATGTATGTATATATATTTCCATTTATAATAAATATAATGAATATAAATTTATGTAAATATCCATATATATATTTTATGTATTCTTAGCCAGTCCCATATGACCCAGTCAGAAGAATAACTCATATTCTGTAATCTCCTTACATAAGATATGACTAATGTCCAAACTCTGACCCCTCGTGGTCCTAACACCGTCTTGTGCCCGTGCACCTCTGCTTGTCTCAGTGGGATTGTGTGGTTTGCAAGTCTCTGCTGTGTCTGCCCCAAGCCTGCCTGTGACAATTGTACTTGCTACTAAATTGCAAAATTTAATTGAATGCCTGTACATACTGATGAAGTATAAATTCAAAAAGAAAACTTTTCAATGACATACCTAATTGAATGCTTTTGATTGACTTGGTAATGATGAATTGTTTTTTTTTTTAATATTTTGTATTCGATGTGAACAAGGTAACTGGAAAAAAATTGAAGAAAAATCCACATTAAAGTCTTGAAGAAGCCTCTCTTCCATTTGTGCTACAGGTGTCTGTAACTTCTGCTTCCACTTTAAATGGATGACGCAGTATGCTGGAGACCCTACGTGGTACATATTGATTTGTTAAGAAGGAACTCTTGTCAACAGATAATACTCAAAAATTAAAAAAAAAAAAAGACTTTGGCCTTCCATCAAAGGATTAGTGAAGGAGGGCTTATTTGTGTTTTACTTTAAAGCAAAAGTTGCTCATGTATGTACTGTATTTATCTGTAACACATGGATAGAGGGATAAATGGATGGATGTGGATATATGTGTCATTAACTTTGGTTGGTCCCTTCTTTAAATGACTCTCCCAATCTCCTGTCCATCCTGTGCACACCTGAAAACAAGACTTCTGCTATTACTTACCTTATGCATTTACCATCACCAGGACCACCTTCCCCAAGAGTCATTTTATATAGTCACATCATTGGAGGATTTCAGATGCAATGGTACCAGCTAAGGTTTATTTGGTGTTTAGTTTGTCTAAACACCAAATTTTGTTTATTTTGTTTCATTTACCAAACATTTTATTGAGAGCCCCTGCAAAAGATTCCATTTTAAAAACAATTGCTTTAGAAGAGAGAACAGGCGTTGTCTGACTGCTAGATAGATGAAGGAGGTCGTGACCTCCCAGTGCTCTGCCCTCTCTGGCCTTGCTGAGCCCTCAAGCAGACCTTTTCTCTAACTGCCCCGTGGAGAGGGCCCCTGCTGCTTGGGGCTTGTGAGAGGCTGGAGAGTGGGGGCAAACAGAAAAGTGGGCCTGCTCTTATCAACTCCAGGTCACAGGAAGAATGAGAAGACCAACCTGGGAGCAGATGAGAAAATGGCCTCTTGACCAGGCTTAGAGTGTATTTTTTGACCCTGGTTTTTCATTTTCCCAAACAGATATCAGGTAACAGAGGGCCCTTTAGAACTGCAAGAAGGCTGGTCGTTGCAGCACATGCCTGTAATCTCAGCTGCTTGAGTGAAGCAGGATTACAATTTAAAGAGACTGTCTCGAAATGAAAAAACAAACAAACAAACTTTAAGAAGGTCTGGGATACAACCTAGTACTCTCTGGGTTCAATGCCTGCTATAAAAAAACAAACAAACAAACAAACAAAAAAAACCCAAAACCTGTCAGGAGAATAATACCAGTAAATGGTAGGCTTTTCAAACCATATTTCGGCTGCAGTCACAGAAGTGACAGGCTTTGTGTTTGATTCGTACTGTGTGTGTGCACACAGGTGTGCATGAGTTAAAAGGCCTTACTTAGATTAAGGGCAACTGCAGCTCAAATGGAGACTGAGGCAGCCTATGCAAGATGCTTTATTTTCTTGAATACCTAAGGAATAAAAGCAAACTTGTGGAAATCAGGTTTGTGAAAATGTGTCTCGAGAACCGGAAAGTTCCAAGACTGCTGCAAACAGAAGAGAAGAAACTGCGAACTGGAGGAAGAAGCGCAGCTTCGTTCCAGCCATTCCTGGAGGATGGATAAGCTATGCAGCCTTCTCTTCTTGGAACATGGTTATTGCTGGAAACATGGGTCCCTACACTGTACAGAACCCCGGAAACCACTGTGCTCCTTCTGTAAGAGGAGAAAGCTGAGAGGGGGACAGAGTCACCAGACCCTGCCCAAGAGATCCCCAAGCTCTCCAGAGGAAATTGCAGGGGCATGAGTCATCCCACCATTGTGGAGAAACGCAGGGTCGCCCTGGGGGACAGGGTGGCCTCCCTTATCAGGAGGTAGGTACCTAAGGAACACAGACTGTGCTTCGTTAAAAGATAGGATCAGCTTTTAGTTATCTGCTTAACTAAGTGAATTCAATGGGAATTGACTGGAACTGTACACTTAGAGTTCTCTTACAAAATGCTGTTATCTCATGAGCTGGCTTAATGGAGCAGGCTGTCCGGGGCTTATTAGAAGTAACTGAATACAGCACCTTACAGAGCAGAGTCAAAGAAGCCTGTGCAGTCAGGCCTGGGAACACCTCGGGCAGCCAGAAGAGACTGCCTGGGTCTGGCTGCAAACTGCCATTAGCCTCCACCCCAGGGGCAGAGCCAGGTCTTCCCAGGGAGAAAGGCCACTCCCTCCCTTTTAAAAGCGTTTCTTCAATTTGAAGGTGAATTAAGTGTATTGTTGGGTTTTTTTGTACATAACACATGAAAGACGGCAGAATGAAGTGGTTAACAGAACTGCTTTTGGGATGGGACTACAAAGGTTCTACCATTTGCTAGTGGAATAACCTCGTATTATTTCTCTATAGCTCAGTTTCTCCATCTGCAAAATGGGGATGATAATAGTATCGACTATGTTGGGTTTTGTGGTGATTAAATAAGCTAAGATATGTAAACTTCTTAGAATTGTTCCTGGCATAGAGTGAACAGCACCCAGAGATTATGGGGATTGCTGTTATGACAGGAAATAACTTGTCCCATTTAATGGCTTTTATCTCCACATCCCCTTTCATCTGCTCACTGCAGCATATGGACTTGGAATGAGCAGCATTCACAGAGGAGACTTGGGGCAGAAGGAGGCAGTGTGCGTGGAGTGTATTCAGGTCAGCAAGCAGAGGGACTTTTGGAATGCTGGCTGGGCTGGAAATGGTGGTGTGTGATCTTGCCTGAGTCCTTTATCTTCTCTGATCCCTATTTCTAGAGTTGATGTGTTTGACTGTCATTATAGAGTTTGGGTAAGCCAATGTAAATGAGGTTTTAGTGAAGATTAGTGAGACTATAAAACCTCAAAGCAAGTTTTCTAGGATGTCTGTGTTTTGGGGACAGCAAATAAAGGGACTCATTTTAATTAGACAAGTCAGAGAGGGCAAGTGTTTTGAACAGAAGTTGCCCTTGTACAGTTGGTTTGAATAGTAGACACAGTTGACTGTTTTTCAGGAGACTTTTAACATTACTTGTGAATTTAGGACATTCCATTTTACTTCTAACACTTTGTTTCACAGTCTTATTTTCCTGTTGGTTTCACTTAAATTCAATTTACCAGTACCTGTAAATCAAACAACATGCTCTACAGTCGACTTTAATTTTTGAAATTACATAGTTTTTACTTAATTTTGATGTTTAATCCACAAATCCTATATGTAATCTAGAACTTGCAGTAAATAATCTTTAATCTAGTAAATGATTCTTTGCACTCAGCCTCATGGAGGAATATCATACTCTTCACTTTTCAAAAAATTAAGACCACATGGAAAATCAGATAAATTTTTCAGTCCCATAGGAAATGAATTCTTTAAATAAAAAACATTAGTCTATTAGTTGGACTATCTTTTAGAGGTATTAAACACTTTGATACTAGAAATAGTAAATTTTCTTTCTCCTTGTTTTTGCACCTTTTGCTATTTTCATAAGTAACGTATAATCTAAAACTTCTAGATATAATTGGTCTCCAGTGGCCCTGTCTGAGAACTGAAGTAAACAAGTCTCATGAGTGGTGAGAAGCTGTACCTGTCCGTGATTCCGTGCGGGGTGACTGCTGCCTACGGCACAATCTTGAGTCTCTGCAGAGCCGCAGTGCAGCGAGCAGCGTGCTGTGAGGCATTCAGTGCTCTGTACCTGTGGAACTCGCTTATCCTGGTGTAAGCCTCTTTAAGAATCAGGAGGAAGTATAGACATGCTCCTCAGCAAAGTACACGTTTTCTCCTTTCCACAAAGCCTGGCTTGTATTCCAAAGAGTTCCCATGAACTCCCCGAATTCTCTCCATCACCTCCCTTTTGCCCCCAACAATTCATGGATCCCAGATATGCAGGATCTACTGAGCACCAAGCAGCTTTCTCTTGCTGGGCGTGGCCTCCACTGTGGTTGAATGTGACTGTCCCCAAAGGTTGCTGTGCTGCTGAAAGCTTGGTCCGGGTGTGGTGACTGAGGAGCTGAGGCCTGGTGAAAGGCGACAGGGTCGCTGGGGACGCTGCCTTTGGAAGGGGTTCATACTGGCTTCACAGAGAGAGTTGTTGAGACACCAAGTCACTCTCTCACTTCTGTGTCACCGTGTGGTCTTTTCCTTGTGTGCTTCTGCCCTGATGTCATCTGCCACGTTGTGACTACCAAGGGGCCGTTTACCAGAGGTTGAACTGATGAGTCCTCCCAATCTTGGTTTTTTAACCACGAAAACTGTAAACTAAGTGATAACTCAGAGTCAGGTATTTTATTATAACAAAAGAAAATGGAATAGTATAACCATATTTCTTTTTTCTTTTTAGTGTTAATGAGTCAGACATTTCTGGCAACCAGGAGATAAAGATCAGTTAGTGGATTTTACCCACCCTTTTTAAGAGTTATTACCTATAATTTTACACAGTAATTAAGATTATGGGCACAACTGCTCACAAGGCACATCATCATACCTGATGTAGTTGGGTTCTGTTGAATGCTTCTGTGTGTGTTAGGTACAGGCCCTTTTAGTTTAAGATTGTTTGAATCTACCTCTCTTCCCTAAAAACAGTTTCTCTATTTATCAAAACCAACATGTGTCTCCTCACTTCATACCCACTAGGATAACTATAATCAAGGAAATAAACAGTAAACATTCATGAGGATGTGGAAACTTTACAGCTAGTGGGAATGTAAAACAGGGCAGCCAATTTAGAAAACAGTCTGGCAATACTCCAAAAGGATAGGTGTGAATTTGCCATATGATCCTGCTGGGTATATATCTTCTCCCGCTGGGTATATGATCTTCTAGGTATATATTCAAGAGAAATGAAAATGGGTATCCACACAAAAACTTGTACATGCAAAACTAGCAGCATTGTTTATTGTTCAGAAACAACTCAGATGATAGTTATATGAAATATCATATGTTCGTACAATGGAATATTAGTAGGCAATAAAAAGAAATGAAGTCCTGAAAAATGTTACAACTTGAAAACATGGTAAATATAAGAAGCTAGTCACAAAAGACCACATATTCGTGGTTCAATTTATATGAAATGTCCAGAATTAGTAAATCCATAGAGACAGAAAGCAAATTAGTGGTTGCCAGGGGTAAGGGTACCTGCTGACAGGTATGAGGTTTCTTTATTCGGATGATAATTCTATCGGGAGGCTGAGGCAGGAGGATTGCCATGAGTTTGAGGCTAACCTGGGCTACCTAGTGAGTTTAAGACAGCCTGAACTACATAGTGAGACCTTGTCTTAAAAAGAAATGGTATTCTAAAACTGATTGCAAGGTGATGGTTGTGCAACTCTGTGAATATACTAACAGTTATTAGATCATGTTAAGTGAGGAACTACATGGTATATGAGTTACATGCCAACAGAGTTGCTACCAATAAAAAGAATGAGGAGGAAGAAGAGGAAGAGGAGAAGATGACAGGCTGTGGATCTAGGCTGCCTGTGTTCAGTCACTGTAGAAGCTTGTGTGTCCTGAGATGGGTTTGGGTGCAATCACTGCATTTGGAAAAGCACAGTGAAGAAGGAGGTCAGTGAGACACACGGTGCTAGATCCAGTGAGTAAGGTGGATGAGGACACACCGTAATGTGTTTACATGCCTGCCTTTCCATTGGATGGCACTCAGCAGCAGGATATGCCATAGTTTTTATCACACCTCGTGAAGACACTCATGAAAGTGTTTGAAGCAAGGATAAGAATCTTGCGGGGGATTAATGGCAATGTGTCTTTTACTCTATTAAATTGTTTTCATTTAAACATTCAGCGTATGTTTTGGTCACCCCTCATATGTAAGAGACTCAAGAAAACATGTTTAATCTTTTTCTTATTGTCAAACTTCCATCTTATCTTTGATCATTTCTTTTCAGAGTGAGCTTCCAAGAAAATAGAGAAGTTCCATCTAATTCAAAAAGCAAAAGGATGATTGCCAAGAATAGTGTTCTTGTTTAGGCGCCTTTGGGTTACATCAGCTCTGAATGCTGCCTTTTGCCATCCACCATGTGCTTTGTTAGCACATCAGACAAAGTGCCCGCTGCAGCAAGTTCTTCTGCTGGAGCAACTCTAGCATCTCTCTCAGTCTTGCTTTCCTGCTTCATGGTGGGATTCACGCAAGGGAATTGCATTATAGTTGTCTCATGTTTTCCTGTGTCTGCATATTTTCCCAAAGCAGTATTATGAGGTTTGTAGCCCCTCATACAACTTAGGGAGCTCTCTTTCTATGAAGCTTCTGCAGTCTAGGACTAAGGTCAGTGGCGAGACCTCAGGTGATTCCTGCTTCTGTCAAGAGCATTTGTACTCTCTGTATTCCATTGCTCATGAATGATTAAAACAACCCCATAGGTGAACATCCAAGGGAAAATAGGGTTAAAAGAAATTCCCATGTGTGTTACATCAAGCTCAAACTGTTATGAGGAGAACTTAATTTAAAGATTTGCTCACCTAAGAAAATGCCTTTGGATTGTTTCAGGGTGTGACTCTGCAACTAACCTGACATTTCACAAATCCAAAATTGCCGTGGATGAACTCTTTTCTTCTCTTTGGGATATCGCCGGAGCTCGGAGTCTCATGAAAGAGTTTAAGTCTGTATATGTTCCTGGAAATCATACCCACCAGGTAAGTGCATGGGTTCTAAAGCAGCCATCTAATCTGTTGTACTTTTAGGATTCAGAGACTACAACCACAAGGAAAGTTTCCATTTAACCTCTCTAAGTGAAGGTTTGTTCTAGATGAACTCCACATTCCCTTTTAGTTCAGAGTTTGGGGTTCCACTAAATCCAAAAGCCTCTCGATTCCCGTACCCTAGGTTCAGTGCAGCAGGAGGAGCACTAGAATGGGAGCCACCTACTGCCTTATAACTATGGGGATTCCTTAGCCTTAGGCAAGCCCCTTGCTTCTTTGGGAACGAGTTACTACAGGTACCAAATGACAGACTAGTCTCAGAGGACCCACAAGATTCCAGATCTAAGCAGTCCATAAACATTCTGAATCAGAAAAATTAAAGTACCTAATAATACCAAGGCAAGGAAAATAGAAGTTTGTGAGTGGGAAAATATTTATTATTAAAATTCCCTCTCTGTTTTCTAAGGAGAGTCTACCGAGGAGTCTTTGGCCATTGAGTAAGAAGATGATATGGGAACCAGGATTGCAGGGGTGAATGCTCTGTAACCTCAAAGGGGAGATGCATAGAAAGACCCAGAGGGGAACTTAAGGAGTAAAGAAAGGCTGGTGCCTTGGAGACTGGGGAGTCTCTGTTCAACAAAGTCAGAGACAGGGCTAAGGTTCCTGGTGGCTAAAGATGAACTCCTGGGGAAAAACAGATGTTTGTGATAGAAAAGATCGCTAAGGTTAGCTGTAGGAATCTTCTCCACCGCTCCGTGAAATCTTCAGTGAAAGGCTGTCATCAGATCTTTTGGATGGTGCTGAGGAGGGAACCCAGGGCCTCACACGTGCTAGGTAATTGCTCTACTCTACACCACACCCGCAGCTCCTGTGAAGGCTCCTGGGAGCAGCGGTGCTGTGAGTGGGGAGTATGCCATAGTGAGGAGCTCGGCTTCAGCGTGCTGGCTCTTGGGGGAAGGGCAGGTAAGCCGCTGCCGACCGAGAAAAGCCCAGTTCTTTCTCCCCTCCTGTGTATTCCTATACTAGCTGGTGCCCGAAGAGCACTTCAGTAGTCTTCCCTTGGAATCTCAGAGCAAGGAAGGTATCACCCCGAGATCCAGGAAGGTTGAGGGACTTGCCGTAGGCTCGCAGTGACGGGAGCAGACTCCGGGTCCTTCAGGGCAGCGCGAAACCCCTCCTCCGCAGCACACCGTGTCCACGATGGTCACCTGAAACCGCCCACCATGATACTAAACACCACAGAAGCTGGCCCTCAACTTACAAATGTAAAGTTTCCATGCTTTTTTCGGGAGTTGCCGGGGATCAAACTCAGGGCCTTGGGCTTGCAAGGCAAATGCTCTACCACTGAGCTAAATCCCCAGCCCTCCCATGCTTTTTTCAAAGATCTGAGAATATCATTACCAAAAAATATGGATAAACATTCAGATCAGTAATCGTATGCAGTTTCGTTGTTTTTAAAAAATCAACAATCTTAAATACTGGGGCGTGGATGGGTTCCAGAAAACATGATGAAATCTAGAGCAGAGAATGTCAAGGACCAAGTGGCTGCTACAGTTGCCAGAGAGAAAATAAACCACTAACTTCATGAGGTCTCTCCCATTTTATGATCATCGCGGTGACGGATTTGGCTAACTCTGCATTAACACGTACTAGCTGCAAATCTTGAACATGATAAGGATGCAGACGAGCTTCTAAACTTACCTCCCTGCTGCCAGCACTGTCATCATTCCAGGCCTCGAACGCCATCTTGCAGTCGTGGCCTTTGGAAAATGAAGTCTCCCCTCTTACATCTGTTTCCTTTTATAGGAAGTCAGTAATATCAGCACACTCATCGGAGACTCTAAATGTCAATGAGCAGGAAGTGGGGTGGGGGGATAGAATAATGCATTTGTGTTGCAGGGGTTAAATAAATAATGATACAGACATGTAGTGAAATGCTGTGCAACCGTAATACGAACGGGCTGGAGCTAGATACGCTGGGCAGGGCTGTATTTGAATCCTGGTTTCAGGGTCTGCCTCTTGGGGACACAACTTCAACAGCGATAAATCATTCTGCAAAGCTGGGCACGATGTTGTAATCTCCGCTACTCAGGAGGGTGAAGTTGGAGGACTGCAGTTTTGAGGTCGTGTGGGCAATTTAACAATACCCTATCAAAAGAAAAAAGGCAAGGACGTAAGGCAGGAAGGAAGGAAGGAGGAGAGGAAGGAAAAGAAAATATATGACTGTTTATGTTTAATAAATACTTAAAATTTTAGGAAAGTTTATATAATAGATAACCTATAGACTATGGGCAGGGCTGTATGTGCAAGGAAGAACACTGACCTTTTGTTTTATATTTAGAGTTAGTCCTGTGAGGACAGGGATCCTGACCTGTTGTTTTTTTCATTGCCATATCCCCAGTGCCTACAGAGGTATCTTATACCCAGTAGATACTTAATAAATATTTGTCAGGTGTGTTTTCAGTGTGACATATGTAACTTTCTGTATGGATCAGAGGATATAGCGAAATACAAAGTATGCATAAATGGGAAAGTACTACTGGTTTAGCTGGAGTCAGAGTCCACCTGTGTCTGGTTTTGATGATAGGACTTAGCTAGATGTTATGCTTTGAATCTCAAATATCTCCCAAAAGCTGTGTGTTTTAGGCTTGATTCCCAGCCGATGGTATTGTTATGAGGTGGGAGAAACTTTAGCAGATGAGGCCTTTGGGAGATGAGGAGGTAGGTCCTTGGGAGTGTGCCCTTGAAGGGAATATGGGACACTGCCCCCCCACTTTCTTTGCTTACTGTCCACTGTGAGGTAAAGAGCTTTCCTCTGCCACACACTTCTCCCATAATGTCCTGCTTTTCCACAGGCCCAAAAGCAACAGGCCTAAGTGACTATGGACTGAAACTCCTGAAACCTTGAGCCAAAATAAACTCATCCTTCTTAAAATTGATTTCTCTCAAGCATTTTGTCACAGTGACTAAAACCTGACTAATAAATTGGGCATTTGTATTAGTCACTGTTTCCAGTGCTTAGATCAAATACAAGATACCCAAAACTTAAAGGAGGAAATAGTTTATTTTGCTCCCAGTTTCAGAGATTTGAGACCATGATTG
Source organism: Hystrix cristata (assembly GCA_004026905.1). NCBI lineage: Eukaryota > Metazoa > Chordata > Mammalia > Rodentia > Hystricidae > Hystrix > Hystrix cristata. The sequence goes on from PVJO010019600.1 coordinate 19,713, forward strand.
GCCAGCTCGAAGGCAGGAACCTCATGGCAGAAGAGCATGGTGGAGCAAAGCTTCTCAGGTCATGGCACCCAGGAAGCAGAGCAGGGGAATGGGACCAGGGTCACTCCTCCACCCCAGACACAGCCAGCAGTGTGTTCCGCCAATCCCCTAGGCAGTCCCAAGCCAATCAAGTTGATATAATCAAGCTTAACCATCACTGCAGTTTTCTGTTTATCTCCTTTCAATGTGGTGTCTGTAGCCCCATGGCTATAGGAAAAATCTATGCCTCTATCTAACGCCATGATGTCTTTACACAAAATCTAGTTGGGATACCCAACTACCCTGTGCTCCTCAGGGCACCCAGGGAAACAGTAGCCCTGCTCTAGCCTTGGTTCCTGGTCTAGGCCCATCCTGTGCTGTGCTCTCTGCCCTCTGCCTGTCTTGCTCAGTGTCCCTGCTGCCCCAGAATCCATCTAATATTCTCTCCTGCTCTGACACACACATGCTAATGCCCCAGGCCACTCCTGTTTTGCCACTGGATCTGTAAGCACCCCTTACTTCATCTTCATCTATTGCCCTTTCAGGAAAATGTGTCAGTCATTGTTCAGAGGCAGAGAGTAGACACCACTCCAGTCATTTGAAATGAATGTGGTTTGCTACAAGGGATTTCAGGAAAATGTGTCAGTCATTGTTCAGAGGCAGAGAGTAGACACCACTCCAGTCATTTGAAATGAATGTGATTTGCTACATGAGATTTCCCAAATCTCATGGAGAGCAGGAGTGGGATCTGCACAGGACCTCCAGAAAGAAGATATGGAACATCAGCAGATCTGGCTGTACAGGAGAGCGAGGACCTGCTTCAGCCAGGAGAGTGGGGGCCGTGGGGACCAACAGGCTGCTATAGAAGCACTTGTTTTGAAGAACATGCTGCCAAGGCCGGAGGCAGCCGCTGTACTTTCTCACTGTGGATCTATAGATTTAGCTCAGTGCCTGCCCTACCAGGCATGTAGGTGGATGGGTGCTGGGCTGTGTGTCTTATCCAGAATGACATTGCACATAGTCTTGATTCTTAGTGAGAAGGAGGTTGGCAGGAAGGTTAACGGCAGATTTTCGAAGCAGGCTGTCTGGGTTCGCAGCCCAGCTGTGCCCTCACTAACTCTGACCTTAGGCAAGTCACTTCACCAGTCTCTGCCTGATTCTTTCTCTGTGGGAAGGTGCTGAAAATAGTAGCTCTGCCACGAAGTGCTCTCGTGATCTGGTGATAAAACTCAGGATAGCATCTGATACACAAACAGGACTACATAAATATTTGTGGAGATAGCTTAGGAAAAATGTAGGACAGAGAGGCCTTCTTTTTGTCCTCCTTTGAAGCATTCTGTCTTTCCCTTTGCCAGGATGTGGGGTACGCGGAAAGGACAGTCTTCCCAAACTGACTGTCCTGTGACTGCGGGATACGGTGACAGGCTTAGTACCGAAACTCCTTGTGCGACAAGTTTGTGCTTGGGGGTTGCCCCTGTCGACCGTGTCTGTGCAGCAGGGCTTCGTGTCCCTCATGTTTTTTGCACATGTCCCGGTTTCACAGGGTGGGGAGGTATAGATTCCTTCCCTGGTGCTGTGGTGTTTGATGCGCCGCTGCTCCTCAGCTGTGGCATCCGGAGAATATTAGCCACGTCTCAGGGCGGGGAGCTCATGAGGCCATCCCGACCAAATGTCCTCTGGCTCCTGCGTGATGGGCTTTCGCACAAGTCTCCAGGGACAGAGCCGTGCTGGAGAGACCTCTGCATGGATGCGTGCCATCTTGTCTGCTGGCCTGCTGAGCAAGAGCATCCAGACGCAGCAGTGCCCAGGAGGCCCGATTCATCTTGTGCCCAATGAAATATGGCTCTCTGAAGAGTATTCAGGTCTTCAGTCTCTTTCGTCAGCACTCCCAGCCCTGGCCACCAGCTGTTCGCTTTCCAGGCTGATCTTACTCCTCTCCTGATGCTGTCTCCTGGAAGAATGAATATGGGACAGACAGGACTAAACTGAGGGCTAAGAACAATGATGCTGTCCTGAAGTCTACTTCTAACTGACTGCACGAACTCAAGAAAATTCTTTAATATCTTTAGGCTTTGGGTTTCCTCATACTGAAGTTGAAGACCTCATTCATTTTTTAAAAAGTTATCTGCTTCAGGATTGAAGGTTGGGTGGATGGATGAATGGACAAATCAAACATTTCTAAATTTGTAAACAAACCGTTTCTCTGAAGAAGATGAAGAAGAAAACATGTAGTCATAGTATGGCAAAAAATAAAAATAAATAACGTGTGGAGTAGTTGTCTTTGTTACTTTGCTCTCGTTGCTGGGACGAAATACCAGACACCCAAAGTTAGGGGAAGACAGGTTTATTTGGCTCACAGTTTGTAGAGGTTTTAGTCCACAGTCAGCTGGGTCTGAGGCAGGGTGGCATGGCAGACAGGAAGAAGTCAGCAAGGTGAGCAAGGAATGCAAGCAAAGGGGGGGGACCAGCTTCTTCCTGTATTTTATCCAGGCTACCTGGCTTTAGGGTGGGCAGCACTCCCACCCTTAATCCTAATACCCTTAATCCTAGTGTCACATCCTTGATCCCAGCAGAACCATGCCAAACCGATCAATGGATCAATTTAGTAATCACACACTCTAGATCCAGCTACCTCTTACCATATGAGGCTTTGAGGGGACATCTAGACACAAACCATAACAGTAGTCAAATAAGGGCACAAACAGTTCTAACAGATGTTTTTCTGTGCTGTCTTGGATTGAAACACTCTCTACAAGCCTTGTTTTTGGGGGGTTTTTTGCTTTTTTTTTTTTTTTTTTTTTTTTTTTTTTTTTTTTAATTTGGTTTTTAGAGTTGGTGGTAGAGGAAAGGAAGAAGCAAGCATATTCAGGAATAGGACTAACTCCCCACTTCTCCTACCAGCCAGCAACAGCAGTGTCAGTAGCCTGCTTGGTGGGGTGTGCCTGTGGCAGCAATCCAGGTTTCCTTGGAAACTGGTAAACTGGGGCATCTCTAAGGCGCACCAAATTCAGGAAGGTGCTAGCGTGCGTACATCAGAACCTGCTGTCATACTTGGTAACCATCCTCAGGGGCAGGGGTTCTCACAATAAAAGTCCTCTAGATGTAGCCACACCTTGTCACCCCCACAAAATGGACAATCAAAGACATAGTTATTTTATTTTTAATATTTTGTTTAAATATGGTATTAAGGCTCAGTTTCTCTTAAAAAAGTACTGATCACTTAAAGAAGGAAGAAAAAGACAATTTCTTACATAAGGTCAATTTTGTGAAACTTTGACTATTTCACATGTAGCAGCAATCAACCTCCTAAGAACATGGGACAGGGCCACTTTACGACCTTCATTGCTCTTTGCTTATGTTTCCCTTTGCGGGCCCCTTCCTCTATAAAAATAAAAAATATTAAACCATGTGATATGATCATTTTGATACAAAGGTAAAAATAGTAATATTTCATTTCAAAATATTACTTTGACCTAAACACTCTCTTTTTTCCTTCTGATATTAAAAAAAACCTAGGCATTTTTATGGGCCCCTAATGGAAAGCCGGCTCTGTGTCATGCTGCACTGACCTCACTCTGCCCGTGACAGGCACATGGCTCACCATTAGAGGAGGGCCAGGACCCCACGGAACACACAGCAACCATATGGCCGCCAAGGACTCTCTGGCTGGGTCCTGAGGAGTGAGAGAACAGGATTCACTCCAGTTGGGTACAGGATTCCCTTTGCTTAAAACCCTCATATGAGAGGGAATTTCTGGGCTGCAACTCCATAGGCCCCTTCCGGTGTTTAAGGGACATGCCCAGCTATCATGCAAGAGTCATCATGCTCAGAGAAGCCCAAAGCTCGAGCTCTCTATAAAATATTTGCATTACTTCCAGCCTAATGCAGTGTAGAAAGCAGGGATCATTTTTTTTTTCTTAGTGGTACATTTTAGGTATACATAATGATAACATCCATCATAGAGAATTTGTACCCATACATGGTATCTCTTGCTTCTTTTTTTTCCCATCCCCCCATCCCTCTTCCCATCCTTATTTACAAAAGCTTTATTTCCATTTTTTCCTTTTATTCTCTTTACTTCTTGTCTGTCCCTTCCTCTCCCTCTCCCCCTCCCTTGTTCCCCTTCCCATTTGAACAATTTCTTCCCTTTTCCCAATATATAGTAAACATTTTGGTCCTTATTTACACTTTCGGTTTTGTCATCAGCACTCTTGTCTGACTACATGGTTTGACATTCTTTCTTTATCAGGTTTCCAGGGAAACAGAGCTAGAAAGTTAAGCAAAAGTAAATTTCCTATGCAGAAAGAGAAAAGGATTTGTTAATCCTTTGCCACTTAAGCAGTGTACCGGTTGTCAAGGAAGTAGTAATTATATTAATATTTCTATTCCAGGTTAACATGTGTTTGTGGAAGAGACAATATTATGTGTTCCCCAAACTCCATTTCCTTTTCCTCTTGTGCACACATTTAAACCACATTTTCCAGATTCCCTTGCAAGTCAGTGTGGATTTGGGACACATCCTGGCACGTGAACTTTGGGTAGAAGAGACACATTTTCAGACCAACTCATAAAATCTCTCTAGAAATCCTCACACTCTCTACTCTCTGTCGTAGTCTGCTGATGAGATGCAAGGTCTTTGGCGTGGGATTCCAGTGCCCTAGGGACTATGGAGTCACTCAGTGGCAAGAACCTGGTTCTCTGAATGATTTTTAGAACTCAGGTCTCCTGCTGTAATTCATACTAGATGGTCATGATATAAGCAAGAAAAAAGTGACCAGTGAGAAAAGAAAGGAGCAATTTTTCTGAGTTTGTAATCCACCCCCCCAAAAAAAAGCTGAACCAATAAAGAGTGTTTGATTAGGGAAATAAAATTATTATGGTTGACTCTTTTAATGTTGAGGCACATGACTGATCTTCCCCGTCCTAACATGTGAGAAAAACTTCGGGCAGGGTTCCAGAGAAACAATGCCTGTCTCCCCCTGTCACCTTCCACATGGTCCTTCTCTGAGAAGTGGGTAGCTCCTGGCCAAGTGGAAAATTCCATGACAGTCATGCTATCTAAGAGCCATCGCCAAAACATTCATTCCAATCAAATTTCAGTGGTGTGATCCGGGGCACAAAACAATCCAAACTAAGTGGCTAAGAAGAGGGAGCCAAAGCTCTCATTATTGAAATTCTAAATGGAAAAAATTTAAATGGATTTGCTAAAGAAGGCATAAGATATTCTACTTTGTATCTGAGAATATCTTACCCAAATTGTACTCTTTAAATAAGGTTATTTAGTCATTTTGTACTTAGTTGTTTTAATTGAAAATTTAGAGCATTTTCCCTGATACATTATTTATGTGACACAATCTATCAACTCTTTAATAATACTTCAAGTACTTAGCATGCTTTTGGTTACAAGTAAAAATAGAAAAATAAACTTCAAATTGCTTAAACAAGAAAGGTAATTTATTGGACCCTATAGCAAAAGTCCAGAAGATCAGTTTCTTCTGGTGAGGGAGAGGCCACTGTCAGGCCACACTACAGGTATGGCCAGCCAGGTAGGCAGGAGCAAGTTCCTGCCTGCTCCTCCTGCCTTTCAGACTCCTTCTGGTGCCCCTATCTGCAGAGCCTGACCTGTTGGCAAATGACATACTTTGCAGAATCAAAGCCCAGCATCACAGAATTGAGTCCAGAAGGGAGGATTTGGGATCACACATGGTGGTACATGCCTGTAATCCCAGACTTTGGGAGGCTGAGGCCTGAGGGTTATGAGTCTGAGGCCAGCCTGGGGTACATAGTAAACTCTGTCTCAAAAACAACAAGGAAGGAAGGAAGGAAGGAGGCAGGGAAGAAGGAAGGAAGGAAGTTCGGAAGGAGGGTTTTGAGTGGGCAGACAATAGCTCAATAACTATCAGAGCTCTGTGGAAACATGATAGTTACAAATCCTGTCATAAGAGAATGCAACTAAAAAAAGATAAATGCATATTATAGGGGCTATCAGGCAGTTAATGAAAACATTTATGTTATTTTCTAGATTATATGTGGTGTTTGCCATCCATTACTTTTCTAAATATTATGGCTTATTTCTTTATCTTAAATAAATGTTTACCTACTACCTTAGAAAATTAAAATAAAAAAGATTTCCAACCTTCTCCAATAACACACAGTAATGACAGTCTCAAGAATGAAGGTGTTAAGGGGAAAGCTCTTCCAAATCTCTGCACACTCCCCAAGGGAGCCCAGCTCAGTGGGCCTGCTGTCCTGGATGCTTTATTCCCCAGGGCTGAAAGTGGAGAGAGAGAGAGAGAGAGAGAGAGAGAGAGAGAGAGAGAGAGAGAGGAACTCTAAAGAACAATTTACTTGAAGAAGGGGATTAGAATTCAGAGACCACTCCATGGCATTTTTAATAATATTCAAAATCATATTTATTGGATTACTTTATGAATCCAGAAGTAGACCTATTAATTTGGAAAATTTAGAAAAATAAGAAAATAAACATCTCCTATTTGTTGTGCCTAGAGATAGGCCTAATTAACATTTGGATGTGCTCTACTCTTTTCCATGCATAAACAATTTATTAATTTTTAATAAGTAAAAGGTAGTCATTCTTGCTGTTTAAAATGATGTTTTAAACAGTGCTTTGAAAAATAAAAGAACCAATACAATGGAAATTCTTCCTCCTATTTTTGTCCCTCCTCTGGTCCCACTCCTTGATCACTGCTGATGGTAGTTTTTGTATATCACACCGGAGTTTACTTTTGCTTATTTAGCAAGTAAAAGCTGTCATCTTCTCCCTGCCACTTTTTACATTAATGTCAGCCCATCACACACCATTCCCACCTTGCTCTTCTTCACTCCCATTTTACTCTGCTTTCCTCTTCACTTGTACCCTATTCCTCCTATAGATATACTTCATTTGTCACATGACTCCCAAATGATAGGCACTTGGGTGATTTCTAATCTTTTGTTATCTCAAACCACAAAGATCCTTTTATGGATCTCATTTGTATAAATGAGAATATCCAAAGAATTAATTTTGAGATTGGAATTGCTAGGTCAGGTGCATTTGTATTGTTGGTGAATGTTGCCAAATTTCTCTTTATGTTGGTTGTAACAATTTCCTCTCAACCAGTAAGGTATGGGAGTGCCTGTCACTCTGTGGCCTCATCAGAAGTGTGTGTTTTCAAACTTTGGGGTTTTTGCCAGTCTGATAAGTTTTTTTTTTTAATCTCTCGGTATCATTTTCATTTGAATTTGTCTGATCATGAGCAGGTTGATCAATACCTTTAAAAAAATTCTTGTCTTATCAGTGTTTCTGTTCAATGCTTATCCTTCGTTGTCATTAATCATGAAATCACTGGGTATACAATGGTCTGTTTGACTAATAAACATGAAAAAAGTGGAATCCTCTGCAGGGCAGGTACTATTTCTCCCTGCATTGCATCCCTAAAGAGTGTGCCATCTATATTCCTAATTTAGGACAGTCATTTGTATCTCGATGGTCTAAACCTTGCTTTATTCCTAAGATACTTCAAAAGAACTGAAATAAAAGAACAATGAGTAAGCATGCCTGTCAGAAAAGCAAGATGAAGCCAGGGATGAAGTCAGTACACCAAATATCCACAGCCGTAGCTATAGACAATGCACATATTTGACCAACGCAAAGAGAAAAGTAGAGTCCAAGACAGCCTGCGTCTCAGCAGTGCAGCTTGATAGAACCCAGCTTCTCTGCGGTGACCACAGACCATGCAGAATAGTGATCCTGGGAGTGTGTGGAGAGGAGACAGTCCTTTTGCCTCTGCCCTGCGTGCTCCAGATGTGGTACCTGATGGCGGGCAGAGCAACAAAGACAGCAGTGGGATTTGCTAGAAGATGGCCCAGGTAATGAGAAGGAGAGATACAAGAAGAACTTCCAGCAAAAATTTAGGGAAAGTAGAGAGAAATAAATTCAGAAAGTATAGCACTCTGGGAGGCAGCTGCTTCCAAATACAGCCTAAATCAGAGCAGGTTATTCAGGTAGAGAAAAGGAAGGCACTCAGCGCCATTTGTCGAGCCGTCGAAGTTGCTGTAGACTAACATCGCCCTGATTCCACCGAAATTCCCGTAGTGTGCTGTGGCCTGCTGTCCCCGCAGCCTTGCTCGGCTCCTTTTGTGATCTTAGCTTCTTTTTCTGGCCAATTTGTGTTTGGAGTTGAGCTCTGTGAGAAAGGAGGGATTGCTGTAAGCCTGGATGTCGACAGCGCTTTGTAAGGAAACACTCACGCTCCTAGCAGAGGGGAGCGTAACTCCAGGAGTGTTTAGGAAAAACTGCCAGCCAGCTTCATGTTCATGTGAAATGGCAGGACTTTACCTGCCAGCATATGTCATGCATAAAATTGTCACTAAGCCTACACTGAGCAGTTAGCCCTACTGTGATTTAAGCTGCGGGGAGAGATGTTGTATTGGAACGGAGTAAATAGTAAACAGTACTAGAACATCAGGGTGAACATTTATCAAAATAACTCAATGTTGTTTTATTGTCTCTCACACACACACACACACACACACACACACACACACACACAGAATCACAGCACAATATCAAAATAAACTAACTTGCTTTCTTTTGATGCAAATGAAACTATCCTTTCTCCAGACAAACCAAACAAGTGCTTTCACTTGTAACATAATATTTTTGTCTTTCCAGGCGTCCTATAAGCCTTTGTTGAAGCAGATTGTGGAGGAAATATTTAATCCCGAGAAGCCAGATCCTGTTGATATTGAACATGTATCTTCAGGCCTCACCGATCTCCTTAAAACTGGATTTAGCAGGTTTATGAAGGTAAGTAAGCATGAAGAAGTAATCCTGAGTATAATCACATTCCCTTTGCTGGCCACGAAAACGCTGGCACCCTGTCACCTTGGCCAGTACCGTACTGATAATGGTTGGTATTTGGGCTCTTCTAAAATCATGGAAATCTTTATTTACCTTTTGGTCATATGCAGCCTGACCTCACAGGCTTATGCAGCCTCTTCTGACTTGAGCACTGTGATCTTTTCTGGTCAAGATGTGCAGTCTAACGTAGAGAACACAGACTTCAGGAGAGCACCACTGGAAACATTTCTTACGGTCCATGGTTTCCACTTAACATGCACCCATTTACTGTTCACCAGGATCGTTGACAGTCCTTTGCTCTTTGTTATGAAAAAAATAAAACAAAATTTTATAATCAAATGATAAGAGGATAACAATAGTTACTACATTGCGTATCATTATCTTCAAAGTAGTTACTCAGCATACAAGGCAAAAACTGAAAAGATTCTTACCAAAAAAAGAAACAGATAATAACACTAGGACTCACTGTGTAGGATAATGAGCACTAACATCGCCCCCAAACCCGTTTGGAAATGACTTTCGTTTTGGTTCAGCAGACTCCTAGGTGACACATGCTAGAATTTCTCTGGTCCATAGCTGGGGTGGTCACAATGACTGGACAGCACTTGAAGTGAGGATAAAAGCGGGGAAAGTACACAAATGAAATCTATTTTTAACCCATTGTAAAGTTTCTAAATTTAAAAAGATCTAAACAAGATTACAGGCTGACCTCCCAGGCTATGCCAGGATTGCAGTGGCAATAACTCTTGGAAATAACAGAATGTTTTGCCAGCTTCAAAGAGGCTTTGAAATCATTAATTAATCTAGATAGAATATCTGGCCTTTCAGAGTTCAATAAATGCATATTCCAGGCAAACTGCTCCACTCCAAAAGCCAGAGGACAGATGCCAGACAGTCAGACTCTAAACCAAGCAGTAAATGAGCTGTAGCTGACATGCTGGGCTCTGTTCTGCTGTTCCCAATAACTAGCAACTTCTATTGCAAAGTCTGGCTCGTGTAGTTTCCCGCTTCTTTTTTTTCCCTAATAAAGCACTGCAGATCAGATTCTTAAAGATATCCAGGAGCCCCTGTGTTGAGTGCAAGCCTAGAGTTCTCTCTGTCCTTTTGTGGTGGCTAGTTTGAGTAGAAACTTCCAAGGTACACATGGTTTCCAACCTTCTCCGCTTAACACTCTCATCCTTTATTCATAAGTTTGGACTTGCCTCTAAGAGACACAAACTAAATAACAAGTGTGACAGGCCTTTCAGGTCCTGGTCAGTGAGGTCCCAGGATGGCCCAATGGCCCGTGTGTCCTTTCTGAGACAGGCCACTGCATTTGCGGCACCACAGGACCTGCACAAGGGGGTCTGGCCAAGGACGCACATGACAGTTTAGCCCGTCCTGCACTCTGAGGGGTGGAGTATAGAGAGGAGACTCTGCCTCAGCTCACTGTGCATAGAAAGAACTACTCATAAGCAAAAGGATTCTGTGATTAACTGCATCGAGGAAACGCTGGGTCAAACAAATTTAATTACTTTCATGTAGTCCAATGTCACAGCACCTTGAAGATACTAAACAGGCTTTGCATCTTCCAGAGGTGAGCACGGAATGGAGTAGGGTATATAGTCATGTTGTACAAGGATGACTCACATGCATTTTCTGTCATTGTTCCATGATACAGAAGATGTCATGTTTTAAAGTTACCCTTATAAGCTCAGTGGAACATTTTCTGCATCTCTTTCTGTCCCCATTCAAAGTCCCATTGTTAAGGCTCCTGCAGAAATGCTCTGAGGCTGGGGACTGAGCTCAGAGGGAGGAGTCTGGGGAATGGGCTGAGAAAGAATCTGCTCTCCCAGCAGCTGCCAGTAGCCAGCACTCAGCCTTCAGCTGTGAGACCTCTGCTGTCAGTGTCCACAGCATCTCATCTGTCCACAGGGTGTGGCAGAGTCTCCCTGGGCTACCTGCAAGGCCCTTTCCATCTCAGCATCCCAAGAGGGAGTTGTTTTGTTTTATTTCTAAATAGGCCCTGGTAGCTGGCTTTCCTGCCGTTCCATAGAGTTAAAGAAATTTACATATAGCCCATGTGTTCATGATTTGAACAAAATTGGAATAAACTTAAAGAAGAACAGCCGGTAGGGGCTTTAAGGAATTAGATGTAATTTTGCAAAAAACCACTATTTTGAGATGGAAGGAAAGCCATCAGGAGAGATGTCCATTCTACTTTAAGAGCCTTGGAGAGATGAGGATGTAAGACGAAGGTGGGATCAAACATGGTCATGGCCATTTACCAGACTCCCTTATCCATTTTCCATTGCTTCCCACCACTTACACTTACAAAGATAACTTGTGGTCAGCATGTTCCCTGGGGTCACCCGAACTGTTTCCATTTATTCTCATTTGAAGCCTCACAACCACCTTAGGAGGTAGGTGCTATCATCATCCCTGTTTTACCAGTGAGAAAACCAAGGCCCAGGAAATGATGGTACCGGGATTTGTTCAGGTAACTTATTCCAAAGCCCCTGCTCTTAACCACATTTCTTGGCTCTGGGATGCTGCCAGGCATGTTCTTGGAAGTTAAATATTCGTATGTTGGTAATGCTGGTTTTCTTCAGGATTACTCAGCACAAATGCCTTTCTTTGCTGTATCTGCGCAGCTCACGGATAAAGTCAATGCCTGGATCGCTTGCCGGTACCCTGTCTGTTCTTCTTGGACTTGGTCCCAGGGCTCATGGAATACGCTTGTGCATTGCAGCTGAGTTGCCTTGACACATGCATCTGCAGTCTGGATCAACAGCCAACAATTTCCCTGATGTCTTTCTTCCTCCTTGCTACCCTGCTCTCTGCCTCTGGAATCTGCTTCCTACCTCCTCAACTCAGCACTCACCAGTGCTGAGCCAGAAGGATGCAGACACAGAGCCTGATGAAATAGAGTTGTCCAGGTAGAATTCTTCCTGTGCTTAAGGTACCAGTGTACAAATGGGAGAATTCTGGAAATTGAGCTTCAGCTGGAAGGGAGCTGAGCTGCCCTGCTTAGAGACGGCTTCATGGAGACTGTTTTGTGTCACCCAGAGAGTGGGTCTGTCTAGAGACTGTGCAGAAGACAAGGGTGGAAGAGAAGCCAGTAGGAGATGAGCTGGGAAAGAGCCTGCAGTTATTCTCACCGGATATGTTATTTGTGCCCTCGTGGCAAGGGATAGAAAGAATACAAGACAAGCCTGTGTGTGTGCTTCAGGGATCTATACCTTTTGTCCACACTCCTGTGGCCATTCTTATATGTTGTTTTGTAATTACACATATTAGGCATCTTTCTCCAGACTAATGTTTTTCTTTTCTTTTTTTTTTTCTGTGTTCTGTACCTTCTTTTTTAAATTTTATTTTAATGGTATAAGATATATATAGTGATAATATTCATCATAGGGAGGCTTGTACCTGTACATGGAGTATCTTGCTGCTTCTTTTTTCCCAGTCCCCTCCCCCCCTTCAGCCCTTCCTCCCTCCTTATTTACAAAAGCTTTGTTTCTATTTTTTTCCTTCTATTCTTTTTTCTCTTGTCCCTCCATTCCTTTTCCTCTCTCCCTCCCTTGATCTCCTTCCTATTTGAGCAATTTGTTCCCTTTCCCAATATAATACATGTTAGTCCTTATTTACACTTTTTGTTTCTCACACCAGAGAAACAGTGCGGTATTTAAACATATGTGTCTGATTTATTTCACTAACGAGTGTGGTCTCAAGACGCATCCATTTGCCTAGAAATGTCTCAAGCTTATCATTCTTTATGGCAGAGTAGTACTTCATTGTATTAAAAAAAAACCCACATTTTCTTTATCCATTCATCAGTTGATGGGCATTTGTGCAGTTTCCAAGCTTTAGCTATTACAAACTGTGCTGCCATAAACATGGGTGTGCATATATCACTGTGGCATGGTGCTTTTAATTCTTTTGGGAAGATACCAAGAAGGGGAATAGCTGGGTCAAATGGAACCTCTAGTCCTAGTTTTTTGAGGAATCTCCACCCTGATTTCCATAGCGGCTTCACCAGTCTACATTCTCACCAACAGTGGAGCAGGGTTCCTTTTTCTCCACAGCCCCTCCAGCATTTGTTATTGGTTGATTTATTGATAATAGCCATTCTTTCTGGAGTGAGATGGGATCTCAGGGTTGTTTTAGTATGCATCTCTCAAATGACCAGTGATGTTGAACATTTTTTCGTACGTTTTTTTGCTGTTTCTACTTCTGCAACTGAGAAGTATCTGTTCATTTCAGCTGCCCATTTTTGGATTGGGTCTTTGAATTGGGGGGGTCTGATTTGTTTGAGTTCTTTATATATTTGAGACATCAGTCCTTTGTCAGAGGAACAGCTGGAAAAAATTTTTCCCACTCTGTACATTGTCTCTTCACACTGTTAGTGGTTTCTTTTGCTGTGCAAAAGCTTTTTAATAAGATGAGATCCCAGTTGTTGATTTTTTGTGATATTTCCTGGGCAATTGGGGTTTTGTTCATAAAATCTTTGCCTACACCTATGTCTTCAGAGTTCTGCGTATTCTATCCTCCAGAAGTTTTACTCTGTCTGTTTTAACGTTTAGATCTTTGATCCACTTTGATTTTAGCTTGGTTCATGGAGAAAGATGCAGATCTAGTTTTAATCTTTAGCATGTCGAGAGCCAGCTTTTCCAGCACCATTTGTTAAAGAGGCTATCTCTCTTCCAGTGACTGTGTTTGGCCCCTTTGTCAAAAATAAGGTGACTGAGAATGTTTGGATTTGTTTCTGCATCTTCTAATCTGTTCCATTGGTCCTGGGGTCTGGTTTTTTTGTTTTTGTTTTTGTTTTTTTTTTGCCAGTACCAAACTGTTTTTATTACAGTAATTTTGTAATATAATTTCAGGTCAGGAATTGTGATGGCCCCTGCTTTGCTTTTGTTGCCCAGAATTGCTTTTGCTATTCTAGGTTTCTTCTGGTTCCAGATGAATTTTAGGGTTGTCTTCTCTAATTCTGTGAGGTATGCTATTGGTATTTTAACTGGGATTGTATTAAATCTGTATAACAGTTTTGGGAGTATGGCCATTTTCACTATATTGGTTCTTCCTATCCAAAAACAAGGGATATTCTTTCATTTTCTAACATGTTCTTCAATCTCCTTTTTCAAGGTACTGTAGTTTTCAATGTATAGATTCTAATGTTTTTCTTCTAACTACTGTTTTTCTAAATGTACAACCCGATCCATTGCATGTTAGTGGTTAAAGACATCAATTCAATGGTTATAATCAGGGTTTTTTTCATTTTATTATT
>PVJO010019601.1:0-33850 GCA_004026905.1 Hystrix cristata
TAGTTCTAAAAAGAAGTAAGAAAAAGTTCAGATTTTAAAGGACTAATGACTAGAAGGGGTCATTCACTAAGGAGAATATTCGATAGCCAATAAATATACAAAAAAGTTCTCAAGATCATTAGTCATCAAGGAAGCACAAATTAAAACTATACTGAGATATCACACACCAGAGTGGGTAAATTAGATACTATCAAGTGTTGATAAGGACTTGGAGCCATTAGAATGCTTGTATATTGTTTGAGGGAATAAGATTTGTCACGTGCTTTGGAAAAGTGTTGAGTAATTGGTACTAATGCTGAATGTATGCAATGTAACCAAGTGATTCCCAACTGGGTAGAAGTGTCCTGGAAAACATGTCATAGAATATGCATGACAGCATTACTCAGAATAGACATTAATAGGAAATAACCCAAAAATCTATCAAAAGTGAAATGGGTAAACATTTTGTAGCAATGAGCAGGAACACAGTACTGTCAAACATTGTAAGATAGTGTGCATACTATTAAGTAGAAGGAGCCACTTACAAAGGAGCGCATGCTATGTGCCTTCATTTGTATCCAGTTCAAAAAAAGGCAAAATGAAATTCCGGTTCTGATCAAAATCAAAATGACTAACTAGGCCACGAGAATGAAACAGGGAGTCATGAGCAAAACTCAGACTGTTTTTATAATCAGTGTAGTGATTCGCCAGATGTGTTCACTTCGTGAAAATTGCCAAGTTATATGCTTGTGATTTGTTCCCTTTTTGTATGCATGAGTCATACTTCAGTAAAAAGGAACTGAGGTTTCTTGACTTACAGAAGAAAAGACTGTGGTACTCAATGATTGTCTTTGAACCAATAAGGAATTGTATTTTTTTAAAAAGGGAGGAAAGATCTAGTTTATATCCAAGTAAGCGCAAGAAACAAACAAGTATAAATTAAAATAATAGAGAATTTGACCAGGCAGGAAGAAAGATTTCTAGAGAATAGGGACGATTCAAATAGAGCAACAGTTTGTGAGGAGGTGGGAGGCCTCTGTCTTAGACTTTTCAGTAAGAGTCTTAGACTCTTCACGGGTGCCCAGGACCAGTGGTACGGAGTTTCTGTGATAATGTCAGGGACAAAGCCAGAGGAAAATATATCTCTTCGATTCTAAGGTGCACATCTTTTCACATTTTAACATTTTTGTGATTGAGATGCATTACACAGCACATAGCACTTCACAATTAATGGCAGCGTCTTTCTTAGATCCAAAAAATAATGCATCAATATAGGATTGTAAGATTGAAAGGCACCTTCAATTTGATGAAATATTGTAATAAAATTACTTCTAGCTTTAAGATTCCCTCCTAAGCCTCACAGCAAGGGAGGCTTATTCCCTTAGGAAAGCATTTTCCATCCTTGTGGAGTACTGTTCCATGAGAGGGTCAGAAGGGGCCTCGTCCATTATGGGCACTCAATAAATATTAAGTAGAAGCCATGGCCCACAGCCAGCTCTGAATAAAAAATTAGCATACGTTAACATTTATTGCTCATGGATTTTGTGACTGATGATTCATATTCTCTCTTTCTCTCTCTCTGTCTGTGTCTCTGTGTCTCTGTCTCTGTACAATCTACGCTTATAATGGCAAACTCAAGGCAGGATAGAAGGAAAGCCCATGAGAGAGACCTTTTGCTATAGAGATAAACATTGTGATGAGGGAGTAGATCAGCCTAGTGAATCTTGTCTGGGAGACGAGCTTCAGACACAGGCCAGAACACCGACTTTGATATCAGAACTCCTTGCCTTAGCAAAGGTCTTGGAAGCCATTACAGCAGAGGAGAATGTGCATCCTGTGTTGGAGAATGCCACTCCTGGTGAAGATTGATTGGGGAGCTTTGCACATCAGTGTTCGTACCCAAAGGCTGAATTTTCAACCATGGTATATGCGCATGTTCCGGGGTGGAGCAGCCTAAGAGCCCAAGCCATGAAGTCTCAATCCAGTTGTTTGGGAGAATCCAAACTAGTCATTACAAATAGAAAGGCACTCATCTCTACATATGCATTTAGGTTGGTGGTTTTGTCTTGCTGGGACACAAGACAGCCTGTGAAGCTCATTCTTGCCAGTCTTCAAGTACTACAGCATTCTTTTCATTGGTGCCCTGGGGAAAGGGTTAGTGATGGAGCCCTGGTCTTAGGAAACTCTCTGGTTGGAAAACAAACTACACCAAACATTTGAAATTTTCTCAGTTGGGATGGGATGTAAGTGACTAAAGTAGTTTTAGAAAGCTATAGAGGGAACAGGTCAAAGAAAATTAGTCTAGCACACATAGAAAATTTTACAGCATTTATTTGGGCACAATATGCAATTAATTAATAAATTAATTAATTTGGGTTATGAGGAACAAGAAGAAGTTTCTCGAGGTAGGAATTGAGTTGGCTTGGTTTTCTAGCAGCAAATGGTGTCGAGAAGATGTAGAAATGCAGTCCAGGGATTTTGGTCTCTCATTGATGTTGTATTTCGAGTTAAATTAAAGAGCTCTGGCTGGGAAGGGAAGCATGGGATGCAAGGAGACAGGTCACATATCAGGGCTACAGGCCTTACTTTGCTAGGACACTAAAGGTCACAGAGTGCAGCAGGGAAGATTTGCTATTATTTTTCTTTCTGCCTGAGATTCAGTTAGGAGGAGTCAAGTAAAGAGCAAGGAGCAAAAGGTTTTGCTCTTCAAGTGGCATAAATTGCCCCAAGCTTGGCTCTAATCAGGAGTAGCTATTAATTAGGGAGATAGATTGTAAAGACTATAAAGAAGAGGGTCATATGCCCCAAAGCCCTGCCTCAGAGCACTAGAGTTAAGTTAGTGCACGAAGAGCCACCATGTTCCACCAAGAGAGTGCTGGGAGCTGGGAGGTGGTACAGGCTGCACGGCCCTTCTTGTGCCTGTGCCTGCTTGTGTAGTGCCTGCATTTCTCCTCTAGTCCTCTTAAGGCTCACAGTTCACCTCCTACTCAGACAAATGTCAACTGGATGCAAGGCTTTGCGGCAGATGCAGTGGAGTGGGTGAAATCATACTTGAATGACTAAGTAGTGTACTTTTCCCCTACGTCCTACCTCTGTACTCATCAAATTCTTCAGACCAGCCTTGAAAACCTTTCCCCTGGGGCAGTTAGACAAGGTTTGCCTGTTGGAAGAGGACCACTGCAGAAATGGAAGCATAGTTAATGGAAAATGCTTCATTATTTCGTTTAAAATCATTGGTTTAAATGTTTCAGTAGTGTATCCACTCCTAGAACAGATGAAACATTCAGACTTGGAAGGAAAGCCAACTTGGACAAGAACAGCAGAGATGTGGCAAACCACAAGCAGGAGCAGTCAAGGGTGTGCAGCATATCATCAGCCAGTTGTTCAGGAAAAAATGATGCCCACTTGTGCCAGAGACACTGATCTCCCCCACTTCAGGCCATCCTGGTGAACACTCCCGATTGGTAGCGCAGGGTACTCTGAAGCTCCCT
Organism: Hystrix cristata; assembly: GCA_004026905.1. Lineage (NCBI taxonomy): Eukaryota > Metazoa > Chordata > Mammalia > Rodentia > Hystricidae > Hystrix > Hystrix cristata. The sequence continues at coordinate 3,471 of PVJO010019601.1, forward strand.
ATTCCTGATACTTAGAGTTTGGATGCCAGTAAAGATGGTGGTGGCCTGATGGGAAGGCCCCAGGATGTGGTCAAACTGGAACCAGACGGAAACTGCTTGGAGAGTCTCTGAAGCTACAATAATTGGGTATCATTGCATATACCTAGAGCCTGGTCTTCAGCCATTTGGACTTTTCTTTTTCTCTTTACTCCCATAATGCCTTTCCTCTTTTTTTATGGCAAGTATTGCAGAGATCTGAGTACAGACTTTATTGCCCCCAGTGGAGTAGAGATCACATCTCTTAGTTTTTGATCTCTACAATACCTTATATATCATAGATGCTGAAAAAAGACGTTTGCTGAATAAGCAGAAGAAAAATTAGAGGGTAAAACATAGAGATTTGATTAGAGAACCAAATACAGAAAAGTTAAAAGCATAAACTGAATCAGATCACTGTATTTAGGTTTTATATTTTATAGCTTTGCTTCAAAGTCTTTTTTCATAGACAATGGTTACTGAAGTCATATTATGAAATATTACTAATAAGTGTAGCAGTGAGGCTTCAGACACTGTCAATGTTCTCTGTATCTTCAACAGAAGAGGTGTACTTGGCTTTGTGCCTCACATCCAGGGCAGTTTAGGGAAGACTGTTGTAGAAATGGCTCCCCACGTGTTGTGCCTCCTCAGATCTGCACCCTTGGGAGTTTCTCCCATCTGTCCCTGAACTAGGCCATGTGACTTGCTCTGGCCAAAGGGACAGTATCATATGAGATGTAAATAGGGGCTTGAAAAACCTTTGACGCAGTTCACACTCTTCTAGTTTCTGAGCACCTTTGTGTCACCATGCGACTGAGCTCCAGCCAGCCTCCCGAAGGGTGAGGGAGCGTGGAGAGAAACCACAAGTCCCAGTGGAGACCCAGACATTTCTGTGAGGCCATCGGGGACTAGCTAGCCTGAGACAAACCACGAAGAATGGAAGAAGCATGTAGCAAATGCTGGGTTGCTTGAAATAAGTATGAGAAATAAGGTCACGAGAAATAGATACATATCATCTGTGAATACTGAGTTTTGCAGCTCTTCGTTATGCCTAAATGTGAACTGATACATAACTGAGCCCAGTAATTGGCATGGACAAAAGGGTATTTTTGCTGCTACATTTCACAGACAGTTTCAAATATTCTTCAAGCATGTACACTGATTAAGCAGAGCCCAATTCCACTGCTCTTTCTGGTCCTGTAATGTCTACTAGAAGGATAATGCCCTTTAGAGTCATCAAACAATGCCTCTCTCTGCTCAGTGCTATTCTTCAAGCCTGATGAACCTTCTCTGGTGTTGAAAGGCTGAGCTACACCGTGGTGGAGGACCCATGGTAGAGGATTTGTTCTGGGCTGCAGACCATGCTTAGGATAGCATGACTGGTCTCTGATCCCCAATGCCCCATGTCCATTCCCATATATTGACCTCAGTTCACAGGTAAAGGAGAGTTTGCAAGTAACCCAATTTTGATTGCTTAACTTCCAGATTGGGCAGAAAATACAAGATCTCATGAACTTTCTTATGAGCACACTGAGCATAGGCAAGCTAGACCTGTTTTTGACCTTGGGCTATTCATTGGAGGAACTTACTACATTTTATGGCTGTTTTAATTCCCCTTATGATGACAAGTTGCCTTGTTTCTTGTTCCAATCTAGCGACCATGGGTGAATTGTTCGATTTCTGTGCCTTTCTCTCAAGACAGCTTTCTCTTTCCTAAACAACTTCAGATTACATATCCAGAGGGAGGAGTTCCCCTCTGTGCTCCAGTGGTTACCCAAGGATCACTTACTTGGGAGTTTGATTTATCCTGATGGAGAAGTTACTAGTTGCCCCCTTAAAACATGACCTGGCAAGCGTTCATTTGTCTGCAGTAATTTAAAGAGAGAAAAGAGCTCTATGGAGAGTCTGACTTCTAAATTGCTTCATGTAGTTTTTCAGATTTGAATTGGTAATTGCAAACTTTCATGTCAGTGGATTAAAATGGTCTTCTGTAGCTTTGGTCTTTGGACATCATTTGATTTGTGGCAAAGTGTAGAGTTGTAATTTTAGAGATAAGTCTTGTGCTTATTGATTGCTTATATACAAATAGAGGTATTTGCCTTCTTCTCAAGGCATTAGATGAATATATTCTGAATAATTATAATCAAAGGTGTGTGAAATCCAACATTTGGTATGCTTCATGAGATCCCAGCCCCCAGAATTCAAGGTTGACTCTGCTGTAGTGTGTAACATGCCTTTGCTACTGTGAGGGCACGTTTTTCTCCTATTAATGGCTTAATTAACATTTCTCACACACTGAAAGCAGGAAGAGTGTTAATTGACTGCTAATTATTAATCGCACATAGGCAGCAAATGCTTTTATTTTTTAGAAGTGCAAGAATGTTGGCAATTCTTCACAGAACAGTATTCAGAAGCAGATAATTTTAATTTTAGATATTTAATATTTCTCACCCCAGACATTGAAGTTTGGATGGCTGGATTCTGAACAGTGATGAGAATAGTTTAAATGTCAAACTGAGTAGAAAACACTGTAGTCCACCATAGAGGTCTTAAATCTAATATTATGCATTTCTGTGTGAAAAACACAATCATTTTCTTTTTGTCTGCCCCCCCCCAAGAATTCTGAGATTCTTTGGATTATGGACAAAATGGGCCATGGGGCCATGAGGGGACTTCAGTGGGAGAGGGGTCTGGAGACAAAGCTACTTCAATTAACTTTTCTCACAGACAGCACCGTTTATCTCTCCCTTCCACCCTTGGCACTGTCCAGGAGAATCTTCTACAAGGGTGGAAAAATGTTATGTGCACATTGTCCAATATGGTAGCCACATGTAATTCCTGAGCACTTGAAATGGATTAGTGTGAGGAGCAACCAAATGTTTAATTTTATTTCATCTTATTGAATTTATCTTTTAATAGCCACATCTGCTTGATAGTACTCATCTTGAACAGAACAACTCTAGAGCATGTAGGGTCCCTTGTGGAATTTGTCTAGATTCTAGATGAGTCACCTGGGGTCACTACTGCTTTGGACCTTTGGACCTCAGGGAGAACTCCAGAAAAGGTCAAGTGTTGAGGAAGTAGATCTAGAATAACCCTTTTAATCACTACAGTGGGAAGTTCAGGCAGCTAAGTGAAGCCACCTTCAACAAAAATCCCATCTCTTGGGGATGATTGGGAATGAATATAGAGCTATAATTAAAAAGACAGATAATAATATGTGTTGACAAGGTGTGAAGAAATTAAAATCCTCATAGAATGCTGGTGGAAATATAAAATCGTGCAGCTGCTTTGGAAAATAACCTGGAAGTTCTCCAAAAGGGAAACATAGAGTTAGCATGTGACCTGTCAGTTCTACCCAAGAGAAATGAAAACATGTGTCTACATAAAACTTGCATGAAAATGTTCATAGCAGCACTATTTATAATAGCCAAAAGATGGAAACAACTCTAATGACCATCAACTGATAAGTGGATCAATAAAACATGGCCTGTCCATACAATGGAATATTATCAGGCAATAAAAAGAAATGGAGTAGTGACCCACACAACTACATGGATGGATCTTGAGAACATTATGGTAAGTCAAAGAAGCCAGACACAACGGATTAACATTATGATCTTATTTATATGAAATGTCCAAAATAAGTAAATCTATAGAGCCAGAGAGCAGATTGGTGGTTGTCTGTGGCTGTGAGTATGAGTGTACACAGACGAGCCTTCTAATGAATATGGAACTCTGGGAGTTATGAAAACTTTCTAGAACTAGATGGTGGTGATGGTTGAACAACTGTGACTATACTAAAATTTATTGATTTATATACTTTAAATGGATGAACTATATGTGAATTACATCCTGATCAATTTGTCTTGTTAAAAACTCTCACAAGTCAAAATAAAAGACACATGAAAGAAAGGGAACAAAACCAGAATAAAGAGACTCCCTGGCCAGACCTCCAGGAGCAAGGATTTGTGTCTGGGGATTGTGGAGTCCTCAGAGTGACTTCCATATGGAGCTTCATTTGAGCTCTCCTTCATGCTAACTTGTTATTTGTCTGTTTGTTATTTTATTAACTCTGGGTGAAAGGAGATTTGATTATAGCTATGGATAAAGATAACAGCTAGGGAAAGCAATAAATTCCCATTCTAGAGTGTTTTGAAGTATTTGATTAATAACTGCAGAAATATTCACTCCTTCAATAAATATTTAATAAGTGCCGTCTATGTGCCTGGAACTCTCCCCAACTCAGGAGGATGGCAGAGCCAGGACAGAGCAGATGTCTGCTCTCCCTGAGGACCATTCAAGTCTGATGGCCTGCGGGAATTCTTTAATCAGAGGCCTGGGAGGAGATAGAGAGCACAGTCCATTTGGGTAATTTTATATTTAAAAATAGGATAGTTTATAAACTGTGAGCATGGGATGATGCAGAACCCAGACTCCTGCCAGCAGTCCCCTCTGCTCATATCCAAGGTGGTGAGTAGAACAGAATAGGAAGGATGGAGACTGAGGGAAGCACAAGGACCACCTGTGGGGCCTCCAGGCAACCCAGAGGGGGCCAAATCGGAGGAGCCACAGGGGTAAAACCCTCCATATCGCTCCCTCATGGGGCCCACCTGGTTCTCCTCTGAGTGAAGACAATTGAAGCCAGAAGCAAGGGAGCCCGTGGACACGGTCCCTACTAGTCAGCTCAGTAAGGCCCAAACACAGTGGAAAAGGGTGGGGTGGATCAGGAGAGACGCACAGAAAGTGCAAGGTGGAGAGCTGTACACTTCCAGGTCCGATGCTTGTGATCTTGAGGGCCTGTGGAGCAGTACACAAAGGGATGACATATCTGCCCAGAGGTTCCCTGTGGCGGTCCCGTATGATGTGAGCACACCTGAAAGGTTTGCCAGAACTTGGGCGATTCTGGGGTGTGCACAGCCCACTGAGGTCTTACTGAACTGGGATTCAAGTCACAGCCCACCTTACTCAGCACCTGTCCTGTCTCATGTCTCACTGAGCACCGACCATGGTCCCCTTGTTCTTGCTCAGCCACGTGGGCCATCCCGGCCACCTGAAGCCTCTGCCTCTATCCCTGGCCTTTCTGGTCTCCACCATAGGCCTGTCCTGACCATTGTGCTCTACTCTGCTGCCTTTTAATTTTCCAGTGTCCAGAACACTGCTGGGAATTAGGTGCTCAGTAAATCATTACTGAGAAAGCAACTACAGCTAATACCATTGAGGGCTTACTCAGCACCAAACTCGATGACTAACATATCTTATTTCGTTATTATCCCATTTTAAAAATGAAGAAACTGAGGCAGAAAAGAATTAACACTCTTGCTCAAGGCCATGCACCTAGGAGAGGCAGAGACCAATTTTTAAGCCAATGGTTCCCTGAGTTTTTGGCCAAGATTCCTACTACTCTTTAAAATCACCAAGGATCTCAAAGAGCTTTTGTTAAGGAAGTCTATATCTATTGATTTTATTGAACTAGTAATTACAGCCAGGGAAAATTAAAATATAAATTTATTGGCCTACTTAAAATACATAAACCTATTATTATTTGTAATAAATAGCTTAAAGTAAACCTATTTATGTTGACATAAAGAACACATTTTTATCAAAAATAACCAAATTTTTGAGGACAAAAGTTATAAAAGTTTGGCATTGTTTTTTATTTATGTATATACATCTTTAATGTTTGGATTAACGGAAACCAACCAGATTCTCGTATCTACTTCTGCATGTAATCTTTTGCAATACATTGCTTGGGTTGAATTGTATGGAAAAATCAGATATTACACAGATGGGCAACTAGAAAAGGAGGAAAGATGCAACAGCTTTTTCAGATAGTTGCAGATACTCTTTTATACTACACCAAAACTTGACAAGGAGTGTTTTCTTTTTCCCATTTTTGGTGAAATGCACTTAACATAAAATTTGCCATCTTAACCATTTGTAAGTGTACAGTGATATTAAATACAGCCATGGTGTGCAGCCATCACCCCCATCTATCTCCAGTACTCTGTCTTATACTCTACAACCAAAACTCTGCACTTATTAAACAATAACTCTCCATCCTTACCCACTTCAGTTCCTGGCAACTACCATTTTACTTTCTGTCTCTGTGATTTTGATTACTCCAAGTACTTCATATAGGAGGAATCATACAGCGTTGGTCTTTTTGTGACACACTTATTTCACTTCTCATAATGGGACAAGTGGTGTCTTCCTAAATGCCAGGTGTAATGTTGAATATAAACTCATAGAGTATTAATGGACTTTTCTTACTTTGTTACGTTAAACCCACTGGTCGTTCTTACATTGTGAGTGAACCTTTTATCCGTGTGTGATTTCGTAATATCCTGCATTGGCGATTTGGAAAATATTGATTCCCCGAGTCATGCAGATATTCAAAATAATGACATGTTTTATTTTCCAATATAAAAAGGAATCCAATAATATCACCAACCTCATCAGAAGAGTCACAATTTTTAGAAATTGTCTGGCTTGAGGACACGTATACACTCTCTCAAAATTCTAATTTTACTTGGAAGTCCAAATGTGATTACTGACAACTAAGATTAATATTGTTCTTTTTAAAATGACAGGCCTACTTTGTCTCTTGAAAAAAGTGCCTGCCAAATATTCACATCTGACAAACTATAGCTGGTCTCTCAGTAGTTGTTTCGGTTTAAAATGATGTTCTGTAAAAACTGGACCTGGTTGAGTTTGCAATTGCAGCAACCGACAGTTCCACCGATGTTTTCATAGAGAGAGTGATTGTGCTTTAGCTAACGCGGGCTTCCCATTTTGTCACGTGGTATAGCAAAATGATGACTGCTCAGTGGCAGCTACATCATAAAAGTAATATTTTTTGTTTATCATGAATAGTGTTGCGTGAAGTTGGCATTTTTTTAAGTTTTGTTTTACCCTCTGAGCATGTGGTAGCAAAGCATTCAACGACTGTTGCAGAGTTAGTGTCACAGCCTTGACTCATGTTAAAGGGCCAGCTGCTTTACCCACTATTACTTTTATACCCATTAATTTAAATATCAACTGATTGGGAAAGCAAATATTTTGGTAATATATTGTGGCGATGGTTTCATCCACAGAATTTTTAAGGGTTGTAGGGGCTGTAGTTCGATGTATCCCTTAAAGACATGGAATACATCAAGTTACGTGTTGGAAACATAATCTCCAATGCAATAGTTTTAGGAGGTAGGGCCCTCATGAATGGGTTACTGTGGTTAACATGGGAGCAGGTTCGTTATTGCAAGGATGGGTTGTTATACAATCGCTCTTACTGCCCCCTCTCTCTGGCTCTCTCATGTTTTGTTGCCCTTCCACCTTCCACCATGAGATGGTACAGTGTGGAAGCCCTTTTGCCAGATGCTTGCACCTTGACCTTGGACTTTCAGCCTCCAGAAATGTGAGAAGTAAAGATAAGTCAATTTCTTTCCTTTACAAATTACCTGTCAGTGGTATTCTGTCATAACAACACACACACACACACACACACACACACACACACACACACACACACAGAGATAAAAATTTGGTACAAAGAAGTTGGGTTGTTGTTATAACAAAGACTTGAAAATGTGGAAGTGGGTGCAACTGGATAATGGGTAGAGGCTGGAAGAATTTGGAAGCATGGGCTAGAAAAGCCCTAGACTGCCCTGAATAGAGCTTTAAGGGTATTCTGGTGAGGGCTCAGAATAAGAGGAGAAATGTTGGAAAGTCTAGAACTTCTTAGAAAGTACTCAAGTGGTTGTGATCAGAAGTTTGGAGATACATACAGTAAAGGTCATGCTGATGAGGTCATAGAGATGAGGAAGAAGGTATTTGAAACTGGAGTAAAGACCCATCCTTGTTATATAGCTACAAAGAATCTAACAGAATTGTACCCATGCCCTAAAACTTTGTGCAAGGTAGAATTTAAGAGTGGTGAACTATGATATCTGGTAGAAGGACCTTCTAAGGAAAATACAGAAAGATCTCAGTGGCTACTTTAAATTATAAAATATAAAGGGAAAGAAGTGATTTAAAGATAAAATATATAATTAAAAGACAAGCAGAACAGAAAGACTTGGACAATTTGTAACTGGACCATATAAAAAGTGAAAAAAATTGTTTGGGAAGAGAAACCAAGGATATTGCCAAGTGAATGTTGCTAAAGAGATCAGTTTCCATAGAAGGGTTCAAGACAGTAGGAGAAAGCTAAGATATTTCACAGAATTTCCAGGCTGCTCTTGCCCTCACAGTCTAGAGCTCTCAGAGGGTAGGATGGTTCCAGGGGACAGACTGGGTGCCATGTGAGTGGCATGAGCCCTCTCTCCAAGGTGTCAGCAGGTCTCTGCTCCCTGCATCCCACTGTGATGCCCAGGCCCACAGAAGAGTCACTAAGTACAAGGTGGAAACCATGGTGGCATCTACATGTTGTTAACTCAGTAGATACACGTAGGGCAACAGTTGTGAGGTCATGGCTTCCTCCACCTTGACTTCAAAGGGTCACATATCCATGGATCACAATGACGTGTGGCAAGTCCAGCAGCCACTCATGCGAACCAGCCCTGACCAATGCTGTCATGGTAATAGCTCATAATTATTTTCTCCCACAAGACCAAAATCATTTATCGTACTGATTATAACCTACAAGGGTGACATTATTCATCTTTTTAATATCGTTTCAAGTCTCAAAGGATATAATCATTCTTTTAATCAAAACATCAATATAATTATTGATTGCTATTCTGCAGTCTTGAAAAATGGCTTCTTGTATTGTGGGCAGAGCTCGTGCGAGTACCTGGGCCCTCGGGGTGTGGTGGGACAGTGCTCGCATATGAGAAACGAAGCTGCCTTGCCTCTTTATTGCTGCGAGGGGTGACCTAGTCTTTCCACTTCATTTCAAAGCTACTGATTTGAGGTTACTCAATAGTAGTCAACTGAATAGTAGTAGTCAATAGTAGTACCCTTTCCTTCAATTCACAAGTAAAATTTCTCAATTGAGAGATAACATATCAATCAGAGAAAGTTTTTTCCTTTCTTAATGTTGAAATGGAGTACCTTTACTTATTTGTGTACTTTTATTTAGTTAGTTTTAGGCTTTCCTCTGTATCTTTGAGTAGTCCTGTTTCATGAGGCGCCACCTCTTCCAAGTTTCTGATTGCTCCTCCACCCTTAGGAAGCTAGTCATTCCTTCTGTCGAGGTGGGTTCCAGAGACAGCAAAGCCATGCCTGGTGTTGGTCAGCACTCTCTGTCTCTAAGCACAAGTGTCAGGAGGTACCAGCAGGGGACTTCAGAGCCTGCCTTCTCCTTGGATGCAAAGGCTGTTGGGACACTTTTCAGGGCTAAAGGCTACAAGTAATCATTTATCTTTCCCCTTCTCCTTTGTGTCTTCCCAGAACCATTTCACTAGTCCCTTCTCACTCAGGGACCCGGGGCTTTCCAAGTGACAACTAGTCCTCAAGGGTCCTCTACAACCAGACCCAGAGGGAAAAACATCTTGTTTTGCAGCCTGCAGGCCCAGGGTTTGTGCGTCACAGAAGAGGACCCTGGACTTGAACTGGAGTTGGAAGAGGAGCAGGGGCGCCTGAGACATTCATTCCAGCTTCCAGTTGGCCACCGAAGCACAGGCTCCCTGGAGGGCGTGCCCGGTTGTTTACATTCATGACTTTTGGCCCCAATTATGGGTATCCTTAGAAAATTAGGAAGCCATTTTCAGAATGAATTTTCTTTTTTTATTCATCTTCTCTGTCCGGTTAAAAATGGCCATTAAGTGATTAGCGTGAAGGAAGACATAAAGCAACATTCATTTGGAAATTGAATTCTTTTAATATGCGCAATCTTTATCATTGTGTTATGTCATTTGCAACTAATTTTGACTGGTTTTTGAGCTTTCTTGGTGTAGCATCAGCTCAAAATTGTACTTTGCACTGAAATTCTACGTTTTATGCAGGGGCTCTGTGACCAAATCCCAAGATCCATTAGTGGAAAAATACGCATGCCTCTTGTGCCCCATTATGAAAATGTGCCTTATCTTACCTGATTAAACTGTCAGGTCTTATTAAAATGGATCCATGCAGTTAAAAAAGTTCAAGCTTGGTCTAGCTCTCAGGGAAGTATAGATAAATTGTTGTCTCAGTAAAAACTGTCTATTATCAGAATTTCAGTTTGTCTGACCCTTAGGATGTTGAGAGATGTGGGGGAAAAAACTATCTATAGCTTCTGAGGGGAAAAAGAATCTCCAAATTAACTTTGTCGGTGGTGAGAGGAAAGGGGAAGGTAGCATGCCTACCCGTGCACCTTTCTGAGTTTTATGGATTATCTTCTGGTTTTCAATAGCAGAGATGGGATTTTCCCTGAAGGGAGAGAACTTTTTGTTCAAGCAGTTTTTGCTCTGTCTTTTGAAAAAGTGTATCTGTATGGGTTCATTTTTTTTTTCCTTCAACTAAAGATCAAGTCCAAGAAAGAAAACGAGGAACCAAGATAGTCAAACAAGTCAGGCAAAGATATTGAATGAATTACCTGAAGGCTTTTTCTCTTCTTTTTGCTTTATAGAAATGCAGCTTGATAGAGGGCGTTCAAGTGATTCCCAGGGGATCCAGAGGCTGTCATGTTCCCTCAGCTCAGTTTTCCTTAGGTTTTTGGGTCAATCAGGTAAAAAACTGGTCTAAGTAAGCTACCTGGTTGCTCCTCCAACTCTGCTTTTGGATGGAGACTGCCCTTGCCCTGGCAGGGGTTGTATCAAAATGGGCAGAAACACAGCCATTGTGAAGGGACTGAACATGAAGATCCACACTGAGTACGTGAACAACAGGTGTTCCTTCTCAAGCTTGCCCTGTAATTTCCTCTCTGGCTCCAGGCCCACTCACTCTGGATGAATTTAGGTGTCTTCTTCAATCTGGAAGCAGCTTCCGAGGTCAAGTGGTCTTTGATGGCCCCTCCCCTTCCCTTACCTGCTACTGCTTATGGATTTTGTCATCCAGCAAATGTTTATCCCAAATCCCACCATTTGTATTGATTCAGCCATAGCCCCGGAGGCCCATTAGTGCTGGAAGGTGCATCAGATTCCTTTCTTAGACACGGAGGTTTGATATCATTTAAGAATGGTGGAGACTCAAGGCAGTATGAACACATTTCACCTTCGCACTGGCCTAGGAGGTAGGGGCAACCATTAGCCTCCTTCACCAGTAAGGAGACTGAGGCATGGAGGGCCTTAGAAGCTCACTTAAATATGCATAGCTAGCAAGTGGGGCAGCCTAGTCAAACCCAGGTGTACTTTTTCATCCAGGATGTAAGATGACCTGGGTGACTGCCAGATCTCCACTTTCAGGTGAGGATTCTCAGGTGTGATGAATACAAAACTGTCCCCTGCCTGTTACCCAACTTGTAATTTGTTCATCCTCTCATCCTTTCTCTCTCCTTCTCTCTCTCTCTCTCTCTCACCCTCTCTCTTTCTTTGTCCCTCCTGCTTCCATCCCTGCCCTTCTGTCCCTCTCTGTCTGTCCCCCAAGTCAGTTCCTCTCTCCAGTTTGTCATTCTGTGGGTGCTGTATCACTCATATCACCAATTGCTTGGTGTTCTGATTTTTGAAATCTGCCCTTTTGGAATGTATTTCAATAAGAGGGTGAATAGACATTACTGTACTTCATCAAATCAAAGATCTACCAGTTGTAAAATTCACTATTCCTTTTGTGAAATTAAGATAAAAAAACCCAAAAACTGAAAACCAAAAACCTTCCAAATAAACTATGGCCTGCCATCACTGGTACGGCCCATCCTGCTTTTAGAGAGGTTCGGTTGCTTCCATTAGCACTGAAAATGGTCTTACCCATCCCTATTGTTTAGCTACAGAATGTCTCCCAAGGGCTCAGTGTTCACAGGTGATGCTTGGGGAAGGTGCCTGGATCACGGGAGTACTATACTTCTCAGTGGGTTAATCCACTAATTAATCTATAGCTGACCGTGACATGATACAGTAGGGTCTGGTGGGAAGAGGCAGTTCACTGGAGGTGTGGCCTGGATGGATGCATCTTCCCTCCCCGCTTTGTCCTTCTCTCTCTACTTCCTAGTTGCCATGATCTGAGCATTTTTCCTCTGCCAGACCTTTTCAGCATGCCCTTCCTGCCTTGGAGCCAGAAGACTATAGGACTGAATCCTCTAAAACGCATGAGCCAAAATAAGCCACGGAGAGAGAATATAGTGAGAAGGAACAAGAGGATATTTGCTGTTCTTTCTCCTCTTTCAAGTTGTGGGTGTTGGCTATTTTGTTCTGGCAATGAGGAAAGTTATTAAAATGCCAGTCATCTCCCAAGCACTTGTGTTGACATGGGCATGGAAAGTGGGCATGCTCTGTGCATCACTGGCACTCTCTCGCCCAAAGGGCTGTGTGCTGCTATGTGTCCAGAGGGGAGGTTTAGGGGCAGAGGTTCTTCAGTGGCCCAAAGTATTGGGAATCAGGCTGAGCCCTCTTACACTGGCTGCATCTTAGTGAATCCTTGTCTCCCTGTGTGGGCAACAGACAGGAGATAAAATAGTCCTGGGAAGGGTCAGGGCCAGGCCAAAGCAACCACTTGGTGAATGTCAGTTTTTGTGGTATCGCCACCACACTACTCACAGTTGCTTATATGTCAAGGTGGCTGATGATGAGTTGCAAGAAGCATGGAAGTGCATCTAGCAGCCCAGTTGTAACTCAGAGCCCAGAACAAGGTGGTTAGGATGACAGCATAATGCCTCTGTTCAGAGATGTGACTCTGCAGAAGGGCTGGCTCTGAAATATGAGCAGAGACTTGAGAAAAACCTTTTCTCTGCCCTAGATCTTGGGCCTCCTTGGAGAGCATGTTCTGTTCTCATACGTGGAGGAACTGGCTTTAAAAAGGACACTCAGACAGCAACACGGAGAGTGGCCATTTGAATATCACCAGCCTTTTCCTAGTATGAAGTACTTGCATGGTGTTTACCCATCATCCAGGGTTCTGAGTAACCATTTAGAGGACTATGGGTGAGTGGTTAGGTAGAGGAAGCAGTATGGGAGTATGGGACTGTGCTGCTCCCGACATCCATGGGTGAAGGGCGGGCTCACTAAGCCCTTGTGCACAGGACGTTGATGTCCCGCCTCAGCATCCTCCACCTCTGCTTTGTGTTCTCCTGCTTCCCAAGAAGGAAATTTGCTGGTTCTTCTTGGTCCAGGTAAAAGAGTTTGTGTGATGGGAGCCTTTGAGCACGGAACTTCATCCAGCCCTGAATTCTAGGGTGTAACTAGAAAAACCACCTTTACTATTAAAATTTAAAAAGCCATATAAATAAAAATGCACTAATTGGTACTTAAGTGCACCAAAATGACAAGAAACTGGAAAACTGGATGTTTAATGTCACATATCATAAGATGCCTTGGGAATGCGTAAGATGAGATTAAGGTGAAACATAGCCTTGTCCCTGTGGCCTTTAATTAAGCTAGAAAACTGCATTTAAGCCTGTGCATGAGGAGGCATACACACACTCTCATGCTTGAGGCAACATGTGCATGCACATAAATGTATGTATGCACACTTGAACACACATAAAAGTATACTTATTTGTAAATATGTAAACACATACATGTCCACACACTTGTACACAAATACACATATGCCTAAGGAAACACATGCATACACATACATAAAAATACACACATATATGCCTGAGGAAATGCACACATGCTCATACACAAGAACTCACACATGCGCAATGCCCATACATATACTCTTGCACACATTACACACACACTTATGCATATACACACATTTGGACATGCTTGTGCACATACACATTTGCGTACATATACAGATGCAAAGATATGCCCAAGGGAGCACACACACATACACAAGAACATACATATGCATACTCACATATACACACCTGGCAGAGGAAACATACACACATGCATGTACATGACACACTTACATGCACATACATGCATGTATATCCTCCTCACACACATACACCCAGATGTCTGAGGAGACACACACACATGCACACATATTTCATCCTTTTGTATAACAAGCCTATAGTACATCTTATACATTTTCTAATGTGGGTAGAAAGGTAGACATAGGTATCTTGCTTAGTTTTAAATTCAGAGCATTAAAGACTTCGTGTGTGGCTTCCAAGGCAGGACAGGATTTTGCCCACTTCTCCACTCTCCAGTGTCTTGCACACATTTGGGTTTCATTTGACTGGCTTTGGTTTCTATGTGTACACAAGGAGCTTGCCACTGCATCTCTCTTTTATTCCTCATCTCTTCCTTGCACACAGCACAAGGTTCTGCATGCAGCAAAAAGAGGGCAGGTTTCCATCTGACTGGCCCTGAAAAGATAGCAGTCTTCCCTTATGATTTTTCCTGAGCATTCTGCAGAGGCATCCAAGACCTGCACAGCTTGGGAATCTGCACTTGGTCTGTGGCCCTGACCAGCTGGCTACCTGCAAGTCTTTTGGCCACAGGACAGTCACCACACACATGCACGCACACACGCGCACACACACACACACATACACACACTCACACATGCACACAGCATGGAAGCTGGTTCATATTAACTGAGCCCTGTCTGCCTTAATCCAAATAATCTAACTGCAGTTGTCAGTAACAAAATCCTTGTATACATACCTGTACACACATACACAGGAACACATACATAAACAATTGATACATTTATGTGTTAGAACTTTAAAAAATTCTGATTAAATGGTGGAGAGTGAAAGGTATTCTCTTCCTTCCTCTGTATGTTTCGTATGGGTCACAAAGTCAGTGTGACCTATATACCAAAAAACCAGTGTTTTTTCAGATGGAAAAATAAGCCAAGTATTACCCTACTAAACTGCATTCTCTCTTTCCTCCTTTTAATGAAACAGTGTTTGCTGTGTAATGAGAGAAAAAACACTTTAATTAATATTAACAAGTAGAAGGGGATTAGTGTTCAAATCCCCTACTACCAGTTCGTCTAATCCACCTAATTGCATGTAGAGCTATTGGTGAGGTACTTAGAAACCTACCCAGGTGAGGGGCAAGTAGACAGTGGCAGCTTCCTGATGCCTCCAAGCAGTGCCTGCAGCCCCAGCCAGCCTCTGTCCTCTTGTCTCTCTCCACCAGCTGCCCTTCGGTCAGCAGAGCTGCTCCACCAGCCTCTCCAGCATTGCCTTTTCAGGACCAGAACACCAGCAGGGCCAGCACCCATGTATCTGCAGTGCATGCTGAATTCTCCTTCCTGTGCAGAGAGATCTCACCAGGAAGAGCCGAGGTGGGGAGATTGTCAGACTAGGCTTGAGCTGAGGCCTAGTGTTCCCCACTGAAATGTCTTCAATTTCTAAATCATTGTCAACATAACCGCAGGGAGAAGTTTTCAGCAAGCACATGTGAAGTCTTTCCCTGAAGGTCAAAGCCGGCTGCCTGTTAAACAAGTAGGAACCAGCAAATCCTTCATCAGTGAATTAGAAGAGAGGGAGAGAGAAAGATGACAGACAGAGACAGAGACCAAGATAGAGAATGGAAAGGAAGAAAAGGAAAGGGAGGGGAGGGAAGTGAAGAGGAAAGAAGGAGCGAGGGAATAATAGAAGGAAGGAAGAAGAGAGGAAATGGAGGAAGGAGAGAAAGAAGGGAGGAAGGAAAAAAAAGAAAGAAGGGAAGAAGGAAAAGGAAGAAGAGTAGGTTTGACACCCTCAGTTTCCACCCGTCCCCTTGCCCTCCCCACCCCAATGCCAGAGATGGGAACACTCTTCCGTAAACTCATTAATTTCACTCAGTTTTGACAGCCTGCTTAAATCAGCTTAGAAATGCCACCGCTGAATAAGCACATCTGTGAGTTGATGATTGCTTTCCTCCTAAAGACCAGCTCACATGCCAAGTGCAAGTGAACGGTGTGCTGAGAGTGGCTTAATTACAGGTCTGGAAAAGGAAGACACAGAAAATGTGTAAGAACTGCGGAGCATGCAGGCAAGGGGTGCGATGCCGTACTGGCGTGATGGATGCCTAAATCATAACCTGTTGGGTAGCATAGCTGGAGGACAAGGCGGGTTTTGTTCTAAATATCTACTTTCAGTGGATTCGGTATTCAAAGATATTAATTCCCATGTGGCCAGACTATTGGATGTTTGAAAAAAAGATGTCAGGAGAATATTTGCTGTTTCTTTCTCTCTTCCAAGAAAAGTCCTCAGGATGTAATTATGTACCTACATCTGTGGTGCACGGCACAGGGGAGCCAAAGGGTAGTTCTAGACCTGTCATTCTAGCCTCGGAGCCGCAGGGAAAAGTGCAGGGCACATGGTGCTTAGTGGCCTGTGTGTGGGCCCAGCTCTGCCACTGGCTGATGGTGATGGACAAGGACCACAGGCAAGTTCTTAGGGATCGTAGTGGACCGGGACAGGTTACGAAAGGGTAGGCTGAGTTATACTCACTTGCCAGGGCAGCAGTTCAGGGAATGCCACGGAAGTCAGGTATGTGGGAGCCCACGAGGCATTTGACCACATTCTCTCTACGTGTCCTTAAAGAAAGGGTAGAGAAGCATGGGCTAGGTAGGTTGGTAAAGTGGAGAGTATCATTCCCAGTCAACTTAGAGGGTGGTTTCTCACACCTCATGCACCTCGTCTTGTTTCAACATTTGCAGCAATGAATCAGATAGCACGGATGCCCACTGATCAGAACTGTGCTGGCTGATAGAATCCAAAATGAAGAGTAGAAGTGAAGACAATGAAAATTCATAGGAATAAAGAGAATCATTCCCCCAAATTCCATCAGTCATCAAATCCTGCAGATATACTCTTAAAACTCTCCCATCGCCCTGTCATTCCCATTCTGACCTCAGCCAGGAAAATCTCTTGTCTTCCAGGAGGTCTCAACCTCTATTCTTTTTCTTTCTTACTTTATTCTCTTCCCAGTAGCTAGTTTTCTTTTTTTGTGGGGGTGCTGGGGATCGAACCTTGCACTTGCTAGGCAAGCACTCTACCACTGAGCTAAATCCCCAACCCCTGGTTTTCTTTTTAAAATGCAAATCTGACCAAGTCAGCTGCTTCACTTTTCCTTGCCCTCAGAACAAATCTAGGCTAATTAGCATTGTTCTTAGGCCCGTGTGATGTCTGCAGCCAGCCTCTTCTCTAACCTCCTCTCTGGCCATCTCTCCAGCTTCCTGCCAGCCTCCTCTGCAGCCTCCAAGCTCCTCTCTATTCTTTCTACAGTTCTTACACAAGCACACTATGTGTTAGCTCACCTCCAGGTTCATGAACATGCTGCTCCTTCTATAATATCCATCTGTTCCTTTTTATTGCTAAGTAGCATTCCATTACGTGGGATATACCACTATTGTGATGAAAGCCGTTGTGAATACTCTCACTCAATACTTTATAAAGACATACATTTTCTTTTTCTTTTTTCTGGGGGGTGTAGGAAGGGTAGATTTGTAGGAGTGGAATTGCTGGGTTGTATGGTAGACATATGATTGAAAACTGTTTGCTAAAGTGAATTGTATCACTTCACATACCGAAGAGCAGAATATGAAGTTTGAGGTTTTCCGCACCTTGTCAGGACTTCATATTATGGTGTTTAAATCTGGACTATTTGATAGGTGACTATTAATCTCATTGGGGTTTTAATTTTCATTGTGGTTTTAATTTCCCTGATGACTAAAGATGTTGAACACCTTCTCATGTGCTCATTTGTAATTTGTATACCTTTATTTGTGAAAGTCTGTTTAAACTTTTATCTCATTTCTTAAAATTGAGTTGTCTTCTTATTGCATTATAGGAGTTCTTCATTTGAAGTACAAATCTTCTGCCAGATATATGTGATGCAAATATTTCTTTCCAGTTTGTGATTTGCCTTTTCATTTTCTTAATGATGTCTTTCAAAAAGCAAAACATATTTATTGTGATGAAGTCAATGTTTCTCTTATAGTTAATGCTTTTGACATTCTAACAAAGATATCTTTGCCTCTCCCAAGATATGAGAGTTTTCTCCTGTGTTTTCCTCTGTAAGTTTCGTAATCACAGCTTTTACATTCAAGTCTGTAATCCATTTCAAATTAATTTTTATGTGGTGCGAGGTAAGGGTTTAGGTCTTTTTTTTTTTTTAACTGGTATAGTCCGGTGAACTTCAGGATTGAAAGTCACCAAGATTAGGGACTCTGTTGAGGTGTGTGTGTATGTTCATGTGTGTGTGTGTGTGTGTGTGTGTGTGTGTGTGTGTACGCGCACGTGCGCACACGCGCGCGCATGAAGGTGCTATGCTAAGGCTGGGACATCCTGAATCTGCCACCACCACCACCAACCGGACCTTCTCCACTTTTATCTGTGCCTTTACAGGTCATCTGCATAAAGTTTCACTTATCCAATGGGTTCACATAACAATGTTAGAATCCTGTCCAATCCCTAAGATATAAGGTGGAGAACAGGGTCCAGAGAAGACTGCAGTTTGCCCAGGTGAGTCCATGCTGGAACTGGAGCCAGAGTCCAGGTCTGCTCCTGCCAGTAACTCATCTTCCTCTGCCCCCAACCTCGCACTGCCTCTGGTTGAAAGCTGCTGGAGATTCCACAAAATCCCTCATTTGCAGTTTGCCTTTTCAGCATTTTAAACATTGAAAATGGGCAGCCCATAAAACTAAATAATTTAGATCTTCTTTTTCTGATGCTGTCACTTGCATGGGAAATAAAAGATGGGTTTGTCGGGAAGGGTGGCAGTTATCCAAAGGCTACGCAAGCAGATTCTGAATCTCCATGAAAGAGCCCGATCTATCAATCAATGTGGAGCAGAGATCAGCTTCCTGGGTATCAATTAAGGATTTTTTGTTCACTTTCTGAAATGTGGCCTGACATTCTAATGATTCGCTTGGGTTTCCATAGACTCTGCATTCCTGAAACCTCGCTAATAACTGTAAGTGCAGGTGGATGCACAATGAGGGCTGGATTCCATAGATCAAGAACAAGGCCAGAGAGTTCCAGAAATCCTTAATGAGGCCTCTTAGATGGCAGACTATTATTCTGCCACTGTGTCCTGCACATCATTTTCATTCTTTAGAAAAATTTAAATTTTGGTTAAAAAAAAAAAAAACCTTTTAAAGAGCACACATAGAACATTAATGTACACTCTTCTCAGTTGACTCTGATCTAGATTTTTCTCCCTCGCACCACTGAACCCACGTCAATCAAGGCTATCAGTGCCGGAAGACACAGCCTCCCCTCAGAAGCATCTGAGACAGCGGATCAGTTTCTTCTTCCCCAAACCATTCTCTGGTCCAGCTTTCCAGGATGCTCACTCACCTGCTGCTCCTTTTCCTTCTCTGTCCACCATAATGGCTCCTATTTTCCCGGGTTCTAAATGTCAGTGTGCCTCAAGCTCCATTCTCTGTCTTCCTGCTTATCCCTCTAGTGAGACCTCTGACCCCTTCCCCAGGGCATAAAGCATCATCTTGTTTGTAGCTTCATGCTAATCTTCTTCAGCATTCCTCACTTGCTGTGTGACTGCTGAGTGACTCCTCTTGAAAGGCAGCTCAACTAACACCACCTTCTGGGAACAACCCATACACTGACCCTTCCTATGCAACCCCACCTGCTCTGGGGGCCCTTCTTTTCCTATCTCCTCCCTGTTAATGACGCGCTAGCCACATCAGCTTTGACCTCAGGGAGCTCTTCTCACTTGAAGACCTTCACTCTCAGTAACACTTTGTTGAGAATGCTTGTGCTCTGAATCTACCATGGTTTCCTTCTCACTATCATTTCCCTGCTGGTGAGGATTTCTTCCTGCCATTCTCTACCTTGTTACTCTTCGATTGTATCCGTGACGTAGATCCACACCTCAGTTTACTTAGGTTTTTATTCTCTCCACCCTCCTAAATGTAACACTGGAAAACAGGGCCCCATGGTCTCCTTCACACTGTGTATGTAGTATCTAGAATGGGTCTGCACAGGTAAAGCATCCAGAAATATTTGTTGATGGCTGTAAATGAGCCAAATAATTTAGGAGGTATCCATTGTCAGTGTAACTTTTCAGTCTCCAAACTTCCTCCCCACAGGTGATCACTGCTAACATTTTTGTGCAATGTATATATATTTTTGGTGCAATTTCATGTTTTTATAATATGTATATATTTATATTGAAACACACATGATTTTTGTGTCTATTTTTGTTTCTTCAGTAGAGGAGATTTAACCGTACTGTCTTGTAGCTTGCTCTTATTTAGATTCCTAAGTGGCTAGAGGGACCCTTTCCTTCAGCATCCAGAGATCCACTTCATTCTTGGTAAGGTCAGCTTGGTCTTCTACAATTAGGTGACTGCCTGATTGTCCATGGATATGTGGTTTGTCTTAGCTCCTCTGCTTCCCGTACTTTACTTTACCAGTAGTCCTTCCCCATGTGTCCTCTGCTCTCCAGTGCTCACTTTATCTTGCCTTTGCATGTGTGCCCCTCCTGAGGTTTTTCCTCCTCTCTGTGCAGAGTTATAGCAGATGCTCTCTTTCCTAGTGTGTTATTCCTGGGGCATAGACATGATAACACTCCACCCCTTGCCAAGCACTGTGTTTGAAAATGAAACAAGACAAAAAGAGTTTTTCAATGTATAAGACAGCAGAGAACACATTTATGGAAGAACACAAATTGAAAATAACATACACCTGAGAAAAACATAATTCTGAGCAACCCTTCCCTGTACACTCATGTATTCTCTTCTATGAGTAGTGTCACATATGCCTCCTGTTGTTGCCATTTGCTAAGATGTGGCAAGGTCAAAGGTCTTTAAATGCCCCTTCCTATCCATGATCTGAAACAGTAGTTATGTAATAAAATATAAAAATAATGCATTAATCATTTTCTCCTTCCTGGGACAAAAGAGCTAACACACAAAACTTAAGAAGGAGAGGTTTCTTTTGACTGCTAGTTTCAGAGGGTTCAGTTAATGGCTGGCTGGTTCTAAGGCAGTAACATTGTAGTGGCAAGACATGGTAGAGGAAGGGTGCTCAACCTATGGCAGCCAGAAAGCAGAGAGAGGGAAGGGAAGAGCCTCAGGGGATAAGGATATAGTCTTCTAGGTCATACCCCCAGCAAATCACCTCCTCGAGCTAGGCCCCACCTTCTAACAACACATTCAGCTATGAACTCCTCAGTAGATTAGTCTACTGATAAGTATACTGCCCCAGTGATCCAATTATCTTCCAAAATCCCCATCTCCAAACACATGAGACTCTTGGGGAGCATTTTATCTAAACCATAACAGCCAGGAAGCAAAGCCTCTGAGATAGTACTACTGTGATATCATTAGACTATGACATCACTAATAATCATAGATGGGTAGATTCTATCATCAGGCATGAAACCTAATAGCTGGCCTTCAGCTAACATGGTGGTGTGACTATAGAAATGGATGGCAAGCCACCTTTGGATGTGTTATATTGTCCTATATTCTAGCCAGCTGCCTCCTTTCTGAATGAAGCAGAGACTGCAGAATGTCCTTTTTAGTGTGGGCCTCTGAGAACCTCTTTGGACTTGGTCTCCAGAGTCAGATCTAAAGTATAGGATTGCGGGAGAGGTGGGAAAAGTCATTGAGACCCAGTTGTGGGCAGAATTAAGTGGGTATTTTGAAATTTAAGAGCATCCTCATTATACACACGTTTTGCTCTCCCTCTGGCTGTGGCCCCCACCCTTTTATCCAATGGGTTTAGTGAGTCTCTGATCCTCTAAAACTGACACCTTTCTCTGAATGAGGATTAAAGGATCCAATTAATAAAATGTTCTATAGGCATATCCTGAGCCACTGAATGAAATTTAATACCTTCAGGAAATAAAAGGACGTGGATGGCATTTTTTAAGGTGGTGGGCAACAGTGATTGACCTGGCTTCTAATCTGTTACTTTGGAACAAAGTGAGAAGTAAATTGCATACTGGCAGCCATGCTAACCTTGAACTGACTTGCACTGGGGCACTGCATTTTCTCAGAATATGTTCTTGTTTTCTCTTGCGTGATTTCTTTTGTCAGAGACTTGGGGAGCCCTCAGTCCTGATCCTATACTCTTTTGCGTAATGAAAGGCAAGGTGTTACAGGCTGCAGCTTCAGGGAACACCGGCATGTGGGATGTTAACACTTCTTCTGAAAGACCTCATTGTCACATCTCTCTCTGCCCGAACAGGTTTCCTGTGGCTCTTCTCATCACCGCTGGATATTGTCTATGGTGGTTATGTCTACACAATACATATTATAGTACCACAACCATCTCTGGAACAATTTTTGTTAATTTTATTTCCAAGAACATGTATTGGTACATTGTATACATAGTGATCACATTCATAGTAGTTAATTTGTACCTGTATGTGATACATCTTGGTTCCTCCCCTTCTTCCCCACCCCTCCCTTCCACTCCCCCTCCTTTCCCTATTTACAGTAGCATTATTTACATTTCCCCCCTTTTTTTCCTTTCTTTTCTTTATCCTTTCCTTCTTTTCCCCCTCCTGCCTTTCTAATTCTCCTCCCTATTAAATATTATCTTTCTTTTACTTAGTACCTATTGTACTTTTTGTCTTTATTTATGGTTATGGTTTCTCATACCAGAGAAACAATTCAATATGTACTCGTGAGTGTTTGATTTACTTCACTTAAGAGTATGTTCTCAAGGTACATCCATTTACCTATAAATATCTCAAGTTTATCCTTTTTTATGGCAGAGTAATTCTCTCCATTGTATAGAAAAACCACATCTTCTTTAGTCACTCATTAGTTGTTGGGCATTTGGGTTGTTTCCAAGACTTAGGTATTACAAACTATGTTGCTATAAACATGGTTGTACATATATCACTGTGGTATGATTTTTAAATTCTTCTGGGAAGATACCAAGCAGAGAATAGCTGGGTCAAATGGAACCTCTAGTTGTAGTTTTCTGAGGAATCTCCACATTGATTTCCACAATGGCTGGAGCAGCCTACATTTCCAGCAACAGTGGAGGAGGGTTCCTTTTTCCCCACACCCCCGCCAGCATTTGTTATTGGTTGATTTCTTGATGATAGCTGCTCTTTCTGGAGTGAGATGAAATCTTAGCGTTGTTTTGATTTGCATCTCTCGAATGACCAGTGATGTTGAACACTTTTTCATATATTTGTTTGCCATTTGTATTTCTTCATCTGAGAGGTGTCTATTCATTTCAGATGCCCATTTTTGGATTGGGTCTCTAAATATGGGGGGGTCTGATTTTTTTGAGTTCTTTATATATTTTATATGTTAGACATTTGTCTGAGGAATGGTTGGTAAAAAATTTTTCCCACTCTGTGGGTTTTTGTGCCACTCTTTTGCTGATTTCTTTTGCTGTGCAAGAATTTTTAATAAAATGTGATCCCAAGCACTGATCCTTTGTGCTGTTTCCTGTGCAGTCTGAGTTTTGTTCATAATTTTTTTTCCTACCCCTATATCTTCAAGAGTTCTTCCTATTCTATCTTCCAGTAGATTTAGTGTTTCTGTTTTAATGTTTAGATCTCTGATCCACTTTGATTTTAGTTTCATACATGGTGAGAGACATGTATCTAGTTTTGGTTTTCAGCATGTGGCAAGCCAATTTTTCCAGCACCATTTGTTAAAGAGGCTATCTTTCTTCCAGTGAGGGTGTTTGGCTCCTTTGTCTAAGATGAGGTATTGAGTGTGTTTGGAGTTATTTCTGTGTCTTCTAACCTGTTCCACTGATCCTCGGGTCTGTCTTTTTGCCAGTGCCATGCTGATTTTATCACAGTATCTCTATAGTATAGTTTCAAGTTAAGGATTGTGATTCCCCCTGCCTTGGCCCTGTTGCCCAGAATTGTTTTGGCTATTCTTGGTCTCTTCTGGTTCCAGATGAGTTTCATGATTGCTTTCTCTAATTCTGTGAAGTATGCTATTGGTATTTTGATTGGAATTGCATTAAATCTGTATAGCAGTTTAGGAAGTGTGGCCATTTTCACAATGTTGATTCTTCCTACCCAAAAACATAGGATGTCTTTCTATTTTCTGGCATCCCTTTCAATTTCCTTTTTTAAGGTACTATAGTTTTCCATGAAAAGACCTTTTACTTGCTTTGTTAGATTGATTCCTAAGTATTTCATTTTTATTTTTTTTTTTTTGGTGCTATTGTGAAAGTTGTATGTTCCCTACTTTCTTTCTCAGTGAGTTTGTGATTTGTATATAGAAATGCTATTGATTTTTGAGTGTTGATTATTGTATCCAGCTACACAATTGAATTTGGTTATTAAATCTAGAAGTTTTTTGGTGGAGTTTTTGGAGTCTTCTATGTAGAGTATCATGTCATCTGCAAATAATGCTAGTTTAGCTTCTTCCTTTCCTATCTTTATTCCTTTTATTTCTTTCTCTTGCCTAATTGCTCTAGCTAATGTTTCCACTATATTGAATAAAAGTGGTGATAGTGGACAGCCTTGTCTTTTTCCTGAATTTAGAGTGAAAGCTTTCAGTTTTTGACCATTTAGTATGATATTGGCCGTTGGATTATCATAGATGGCTTTTATCAGATTGAGTTATAGACCATCTATTCCTAATTTCTGTAGGCTTTTTATCATGAATGGGTGCTGGATCTTGTCAAATCCTTTCTCCGCATCTATTGAAATGATCATGTGATTTTTGTCTTTGACTCTGTTGATGTGGTGTATTACATTTATTGATTTGCATATGTTGAACCATCCCTGCATCCCTGGGATGAATCCCACTTGGTCATAATGTATAACCTTCTTGATAATTCGTTGTATTCTGTTTGCCAGTATCTTATTGAGAATTTTTGCATCTATGTTCATTAGGGAAATTGGCCTGTAGTTCTCTTTTTTGGTTGGATCCTTTTCTGGTTTTGGTATCAGGGTAATGCTTGCTTCCAGGAATGATTTTGGGAGTACTGCTTCCCTTTCAATTTCCTTAGAGAGTTTGAGGAGTAGTGGTGTTAGATCATCTTTGAATTTCTTGTAGAATTCAGCTGTAAATCCATCAGGACCTGGGCTTTTCTTTGTTGGTGGGTTTTTAATTACCTCTTCAATTTCAGTGGACAATATTGGGTTATTTAGCATTTTTATTTCTTCTTGACTCAACTTTGGTAATTTATATGTATCTAAGAATCTGTCCATTTCATTGGTGTTTTCCATCTTGTTTGAGTATAGGTTTTTGAAGTAGTTACTGATGATCCTTTGGATTTCTGCAGGGTCAATGTGACTTCCCCCTTTTCATTTTTTATTGCATGGATTTGAATAATTTCTTTCCTTTTTTTTTGATAAGATTGGCGAGGGGTTTTCCCTGGAATAATTAAGATTGAATATTTTAAAGTGCCCTTAAAGCCTGTAAAGTTATAGAATTAGAACATGAAACTACTTAAACTTTGAATTAACCATCCATAATTTATGCTGCTGGAAAAATGAGTTGTTTGGTTTTTATACAGTGAAGTTCTTTCTCTGCTCAATAATCTTTAATGATTCCCTCTTGTTTACAGCAGTGAGTCTTAAACTTTAATAAGCATGAGAATTCACTAGATGCTGGTTTCATCCATCACTGTCTAATATCAGAAGTCTGAGTTGGGATCACTTGAGAATTTATACCTTTATCTAGTTCCTGGATTATGCTGCTGAAGCTGATGCTGTAACAGGTCTGCAGATCCTAACTGGAGAACATACAGCTACACTGTAAGATTCAAGGACCTTGACCTGGCAGTGCAAGATTTCTGTTCCAGCCCTAGTTTGTTTGCCTCTCCAGTCTGATCTCTAATTCATAAATCCTTTGCTTTAGTCCAATGGAATGCTCTCCAATCTTTGCACTTGGTGTGTTCTCTGCACTGCATCTGATTCACTGTTCCTCCCTTTCCTTCCCCTCTTCTCTCTCCTCTTCTTCCTTCTTCTATGCATCCCACACCATCTCTTCTCAATTTTCTTCTAAGACCAAAATCCTACCTTTGAGGATTCAAGAATTACCTTCATTTGTACCTTCATTATCTTTGCTCTGAACCATTGAAATTCCTAGCCTGCATTCCTGTCTCCAGCATAGTTCAGTCCATACCACCTTCACAATGCTAGGCAAAGTATCTCCCAGTTAGAAATTTGACAGCATGTCTGCTCTTTGGGAATTTTGTCTTGTTCACAGCCAATATTTGCCAACCCGGAGGAGATACTCTGTGTGTGTGTGTGTGTGTGTGTTGTACTTGTGTACTTGTAGGGAATAGAAGGGGAAAGGGAAAACTTGTTACATTTGCCCAAGGGAACTCTTCTAACACACACACACAAACATTATATAGTATCACTTGGGGATTGAGGCAAGCAGACATGAGGATTGTAAAATATTCTGAAGAAGTAGTAATCTAAACGTCTAAAACAAAATAAATTTTCAAAGTTCTAAAAAGCAATGATATCACTCAACTTTCACCTTCAGTTCCTAAAAGCATCAGTCACTCAGATAAGTTGGATTCTGATTTGGAGGAGGTAGACTGGGTCTGTTTGTCCCTTGTGATATTAAACACCACAGAAGAAAGGCAAAACATGGGGCAGGCATGATTGCTGGGTAAAGATCCTGAACATGAACATCCAGGCTGGCTTTGTTTGGTGTTTCCCATGTGCCATGAAGCATGTCCACAGCCTGCCTATGGCTCTGCTCATGCTTGTAGTCCCAAATCCCAGTTGAAGAATTTCGCTGGGCATGCTGGACAGCTTAGAAGATGAACAAATTGCCTGTTGTCATTGTTACTGTTTTTTTCATACTTTCGTGGCAGAGTTTTGCTCATGATTTCAATAACACTGTTTGACACTGGGAAATTGGGAAGGGGAATCCTTTTCCTAAGTGTTCTTGGTGGCCCCTGAGCACTGTAAGAACTAGCAGAGCTGAGCACAGAAACTTCAACCAGTTGTGGCAAGCTAGGATAAAGAGCCAGTGTTAGTGGGCAGCCCCATCTGTCCCAGGCTTGGGTGGAGAAGGACTCTCTCCAAATGATAAGAGAAACCGCCCACCTATAGGCTGAGGTCTGAGCAGAAAAATGACAAATAAAGATTATTTAAAGAACACAGCTGATAAACCTCATTCTCATAAATATGAAACAATGAAATTCAAGAATATAAATTTAGCACTTTTAAATTTGAAATATTAAGTTCAATAAGGGGTCTTTTAGACAACCTAGAATCTGTTTGCATTATAAAATCCCAGGCGACATTTGAAGATAAGAGATTTTTTAGCTCTTTATATTAAAATTTGTAATCATTTTTACTCTCCAAATGTTGCACAGATAAAAGAAAATTGCCTTGAGATTTAGAGGACAATTCTTTGGCTTTTTTCCTTTAAGCTATATTTGCATGCGTGTAACACAGACACACACACACACACACAGAGTGTTTTGTACTTTGTTTTTGCGTAAAGTGTTCAACTCTTCCAGCCCTTAAGTAGTGGTTTTTAGTTGGGAGAGGTTTTGCCCTCTGTCCAAATGTGACGATATCTGGCTACATCTTTGGTTGTCACAACTGGGAATGAACTACTGGCACCCACTGTGTGGAAGCCAGTGATGCTGCTAAGGAGCCTCTACTGCACAGGACATGCTCTCCCCTCCCACTGAGAATTATCCAACCTCAAATATCAATGATGAACCAAGGTTGAGGAGCCTCCCACAGAATGACTTTGAACCATTTCTGGAACTGTCTCTTGAACTGTGATTTTGTGTTACCACCTTCCTCCTTCTAAAAGTGATGAGAGGCGCATAGTTTCCTGTAATAAGTACTCTAATACACTTTTTATTTCAAGACTTTTGGCTGAGCCTTGAGATGATAAGAGGTAGCATTGGCTATCTGGATTCCATTGTTTTTATGATGTTTAGAAGGCAAGAAATACAATCATAAGAAGAAAATAAAGAGACCCAAGTGCACATCTCTTCATTTATTTCCATAGTTACATTGTTATATACGAACCCCATCTTTCTCCTGTGAATCAAGTGTTTGGTCTTCCTTTTAACCGTAGGAACTGCAGTGGATCTGGAAATACCAGCTTCCTCTTACGGTTTTCCATGCTGAGAGCAGACACTTCCACAGTGACAGCTGGTGTTCTCAGCAGGCAGCAGATATGCACATACACACTCTATTTGGCGCGCCTTTCATGCAGGCTTGATGAGGGTCCTTGGGCTCCATGTGGATAGTGGAAACCAAAAGAAACTCATCAGGAGAGCAGAGGAAGGAAAGCAACTGCACACCTAGCATCAAAGTGTAGAAGCTGTTGAAGGGGAGGAAGAAACAAGAAAGGTATAGTCTTTCTTTAAAGGTACCCATAGCACATATCAGCATAGATGTGTAATGTTGGCCAGTATTCTTAGTTGCAGACCAAAAAGTCCCTTCCTGTAGGTTCAGATATCCCTGCAGGCTATGGGAGCAAACTATAGACTTACTACATGTTATGGATGATATTTAGATGTTTCCCTAAAACCTCATGTGATCATACATAGGGCCTTTGGAAGGAGAGTGGATTATAGGGGCATTATAGCTGACTTACTGTTAGGAAATAGGACTGGACGGAAAAGGCCAGTCACTGCGGGAGTGACCGGGAAGTTTATATCTCCCTTCCCTCCTCCTCCCTTGACTCTCTGTTTCCCAGCCACTGTGATATGAGCAGCCTCTCCTCCTCCATGTGCCCGGCTGTGCCTTTCTGCTATGCTGTCCTGCCTTGGGACCAGCAGACCATGGACTGTAAACACAAGCCAAAAGAAATCTTTCCTCCTTTAAGTTGCGGGTGTTGGGTATTGTGTCTCAGCAACAAGAAAAGTTCCTGAATGCTGCAGAGTGTCCTGAGAGAGGAGCTGCTGCTGATACCAGAAAAAGATGTTTTTGCCATGGCCAGGAGGTTGCTCTGACCTCTCGCCCGCTCTGGTCCCCTCTGGTGGCAGGGTGGGGGGTAAAGAGTTCCTGCAATAAGCAGAAGTTGTCGCTACAGCTTCCAAGTTCAGCATCACGGTGCCCTTCTGTGACTGGGATGCTACCCTGTGCAACACCAAGGCAACCCCAGTCTCCTGAAGCTCCCTGCTGAATCATAGTCTGCAGGGTATGTCTGAGGGGTACATCTGAGTCACACAGTTGCATTTTAGCAGCTAGGTATGCTGGGAAATATAATTTTGTCTGATTTGAGATTCTACATATGAGTGTAGGATTCACCATGTGGGGAATTTGAAAATATGGAGATGGTGTTCAGCAAATTTTACATGGCCCCATATGGCACCTATGTATTACATCCAAGTTTAGCACTGACAAATATCAGCTATTATTCAACTTGGACTCTGGCCCTCAGTTTTGTGCCTATGGAGAGGACATCCAGTCTATGAAAAGGTGGAATGATAGGTCCACCCCTGAGAAGGGAGAAGAAAGGAAATGCAACTCCCTTGAAGATAGAATGCTACAGAGGGCCCAGGCCATCAGAGATTCTCAGTGCTCTGAGGGTATGACGGCAGTATCCCTGATGTAGAATCCGTGCTTCTGGGAAGCTCTCAAACAGCCCCTTCTGGCCATTCCAGGTCACGGATGTGTTCCTCGAAAAATAATCAGTGGGTCACACTCTTCTCCCCTGACACACACTTGCTGGTCTAATCAACTTTGGTGCTGGAATTCCATCTCCAATATGACTTTTCTTTCCACCTCCTTTGAGTTCTTCAGAACAAGAGACCTGATGTGAATATTCTGATTACTCTCACTTTGCAAAGGTGCTACCTGAGGCAGAGGAGTGAGACAGCTAATCTAGCTGAAGCCCTGGCTAAGCAAATAGTGGGGCACATGCTAGGAATTCCCAGAGTTTCCACTCTGCACAGCAACTAGTCTAAACAGGTTGTTCCTTAGACAAGCTGTGTGTCCATTTGGTTGGATGCCTGGAGTTCTACCTTGTAAACACAAACTAATGCCTCCTACAACAACTATAAATGTTGATCATATAAATGTTGATCACATGAGGTTTTAGGGAAACATCTTGGTACACAAGCAAGGCCAAGAACACAGGAGAAAATGAACAATGTCACCAGCCATGTGTCAGGGAGCAGAGGGAGACATGCACAAGAGGGAGAAAGGATGGAAGTTGCATGCATGCACAGACACACACATATACCCTTGCTTACTTGTGTACACACATATGCATGCTCATGTACACATTTATGAGCATAAACTCACTGGCACACAGCACACGCATATACCGTATGCTATGGTTTGTGTCTAGATGTCCCCCCAAAGCCTCATGTGGTAAGAGATAGCTGGATCTAGAGTGTGCGGTTACTAAATTAATCCACTGATCGGTTTGGCATGGTTCTGCTGGGATCAAGGATGTGAAACTAAAATTAAGGGTGGGAGTGCTACCCGCCCTAAGGGCAGGTAGCCTAGATAAAAGATACAGGAAGAAGCTAA
Organism: Hystrix cristata; assembly: GCA_004026905.1. NCBI lineage: Eukaryota > Metazoa > Chordata > Mammalia > Rodentia > Hystricidae > Hystrix > Hystrix cristata. The sequence goes on from PVJO010019601.1 coordinate 33,833, forward strand.
TTAGCTGCTTGTTTGCAT
>PVJO010019602.1:0-11011 GCA_004026905.1 Hystrix cristata
CACAGAAAAGCAACTAAGAGGACCTTAACTGAAGAAAACTAGTGGCAGAGAACATCCACCGCAGAATGAAAAGGACCGCTGAGATGCAAACAGTGCGCACCTTAACCCGGAATCCTTCAGTGCCGGGTAGGTTGGAAAACAGCTAAATCCCACGTACGTAAGTAACCCCAGAAAAGATCACAAAAATAACCATACCTAAATTTTCCCCTTCTTCAATGCGCGACAGACACTGCATAACTCGCAGCAACCGGGACACCGTATGCTCCTTCCCCAAGGGCCTGACAAGCAAAGCTGGGAAAGAAGACATCGTTGGCTCGGCGACCCCCAGCCCCAAACACCCGGCCCCACAGACCCTCCTTCCTGCCCCGGCCTGGCCCTCACCCTGCATGATGTCCCGGATCTGCCTGAAGTCCGAGTACCGGCTACTCCGAAAGGCCCGCAGCGCCTCGTGGAAGTAGAACTTGAGCACCCAGCGGTTGACCGCCTCCTCCAGCCGAGCCTCCCCCGCGCCCCGCTCCGCCGCGCCCCCCAGCCCTGACTCGTGGCGTCCCCGCCGAGCCCGCCCGCTACTGCGGGACGCCCGCCGGCCTCCAGCCCGCCCGCTGCCGTCGCTGCTCCCGCCTCCTCCCGCCATCGCGTCCGACCGTCGCGCACCCTCCCCGCCCGCCCTGCTCGGCCGCTTCCTCGGCTGTGACGCCGCCGGGTCACGCACGACGCCCGGGCCGGAAGCTGGGCCCGCTGTCCCTGCTCCCGCGGCCATGATAGAGACGGCGTTCGGAGCCGCCCGCGGGCTTCTGGGAGGTAAAGGACAGAGGAGACTCATTTTCCTGCTTCTCAGCCTCCGTAGTTCCCCAAGTGCCCACCGCAATGCCTGCTGGGGCTTAAAGTCCACACCGCCCAGGCCGGGGAGCCTGCGGTTTGCTGTTCGGTGCCCACTTTGCTCCGAATTTACAAAGTACTGCCGGATCTGGTAGCACATGCATTAATTCCAACACTGGGAAGGCTGAGGCAGGAGGATCGCCGCGACTTCGAGGCCCGCCTGGTCTACAGAGTGTAAGGCCAGCCCGAACCACATAGCGAGACCCTGTCTTTTGAAAAATAGGGAATTTATAAAATGCTATGCTAGAGACAAGGGACTATGTAAAAAGATACTGAAAAATAAATGCATGCAGCTTGTTAGACACCTTGAAAACTGAAAAGGAGCATAACAGAAGAAAGTTTAATAAGCAGATTTTCATTTTAACGAATAGTTTATAAAGTCAGTGTGAATCCCAGTTAAGGTAAAAAAAAAAAATAGAATATGCTCAGCACCTCAGAAGTCTCTAATTATATATTTATATATATTTTGGAGACAGGATCTCTCTGTGTAGTTCAGGCTGCCCTTGAACTCACGATGTAGCCCATTTGTGCTCGAACTCACATCGATCCTCCTGCCTCAAGCCCTCCAGTGCTGGATTATAGGCATGCGCCACCATGCCCGGCTAAAAATATTTCTTTAATCACAAAATAACACATTTTTGTAGTGGAACAACTTTGTGTGTGTGTGCAGGCATCAACCCAAGACCTTCTGCATGCTAAGGTGCTCTACCGTTGAGCTACTAGTTACAAAATCTGTGGCCCAGTTCCAAAATTATTAAAGTCTAATATCTCTCAGGATGGAAGTAATCTTGTATAGAAAGTAAATTTGTTTTTGTTCCTTTTTTTTTTTTTTTTGAGATAGGGTCTCGCTATGCAGTTCAGGCTGGCCGTGAACTCGTGGCGATCCTCCTACCTCAGCCTCGGGAGTGCTGGGATTACAGGAGTGCAACGCCACTTGAGGTTTTTTTTTTTTTTTTTTTTGGTCGTTCTTGTTTTTTTGGAGGGGCGTGCCGGGGATCGAACCCTGGGCCTCGTGCTCGCAAGGCAAGCATTTGTAACCAGTGAGCTAAGTCCCCAGCTTGGTTTTGGTTTTGGTTTTTGCGTTTTGGTTTTTGAGACAGTCTCGCTATGTATTTCTGATTGGTCGAGCTCACTACCTAGTCCATGCTGGCCTCGACCTCCATTACAGGGTGTGCTACCACACGCGGCCTGTAGAAGGCAATCTGCAGCACACCTTCATAGAAGCAGTTTCTCAGCAGAGATGGAATCCACAGCTAAGGACATGTGCCCCTGTTGCAGCCCAAGCTCTCAGTCCTTGGAGGAATGACTGACAAGAGGGTAGCTTGCTGCAGACTAAATTCTCAAAGTGTGAAACTCGTGGATTTCATGTGTACACTGTACTATGGTTTGGAACTGGACTGTCCCCAAAGCAGTGTTAAAGGCACAATTCTGGCAGTGATGCTATCAGCAGCGTTGGGACCTTTAAGAGGTAGGGTTAGTGGGTCCCTGGGGTGATGCCCTGGAAGGGGATGATGGAAGTCTCTCTGGTCACCATCCCACACACCCACCTCTTCCTCTTTGCTCTCATTCTGGCCAAGAAGTAAGCAGCTTTGCTTCAGCCACACATTCCTGCTACAGTGTGCTGCCTTGCCTCAGGCCCAAAAGTGAGGGAACTAATTCACTGCGGACAGAAGCCTCCAAAACTGTGAGTCAAAATAAGACTTCTATGTGTATAAATTGATTGCTTATCTCAGGTACCTTGGTTCATGGATTCAGTTTGTTCAATGATTTTGGAAAAATAGCCATGTTTGTGTTTGTGTAGGAAAGAAGGCCATGGTTGTTTTTGTCACCCAATGCAGAATTTGCAAACAAAAACAAAATTTTGCTGAACACTTCTGTTTGAGAACCAAATTGTTTGCAAACTAAAGCATTTGTGAACCGAGGCACCACTGTATTAGTTGCAGTGATGGAAAGCTAACTGGCACAATGTGGATTTTGGGGTCCCATAGTGGGATCTGATGAGATGTGGGGTCACATTCTCTTGGAGTTCACCCCAAGTTCTCACAGACAGTCTGATAAGACCTCACCTTTTGGGGATGGGGATTTTTAGCTCAGTGATAGAGCACTTGCCTAGCAAGTACTAAGGCCCAAAGTTTGATCCCCAGCACTGCCCACCCCCACAAAAAAGACAAGAAATTAGATTAGTTTTGTCTCTTCTTGTATCTGTCTCTTTGTATCTGGCTTCTTTTGCGTAACAATGTTTTTGAGTTTCATCATGTTGTCCCTTTTTATAGCTGAGTATTGTTTCATTGTATTAAAATGTACACTTTATCCACTCTCCTGTTGATAGACCTTTGGGTCATGCCAATTTTGGACAATTGAAAATAAGGCCATGAATAGTCTTGTTCAAGTTGAAAGAAAAAAATAGTACCGTGAAAACTTGTAGCTGTCAACTTTAAAATGGGCATGGGGAGTATGGTGGCGCACACTGTAATCCTAGCACTCTTATCATAGACAGTTGAGGAAGGTAGAAATATTATAGGCAGTCAGACAGGGCTGGGCCCTCAATAGAGTCAATACGCAAGAGAAGAAGACCTACAACTATGGCTGGAGGCACATCCATTAAAGGTCAAGATTCAAGATAAGGCCCAGGGATAAACAATGAACTGAAGATCACACTCATCTGATCTGATAAAGTCTAGGTCACCCAGGTGGGCAACCAAGACCTCCAGATCCACCCCATCCTGGAATGTCTTTATTCTTTCCATGTTCATTTGCTATGTGACCTTCTTCTCCATTGGATCAATATTACCTAGTGACTAAACTTGTAATATTATTGGTTAATCATCATTTTGTCACATGGTGTACCCGCCTCACGATTTTGCTCTAAAAACTTCCCCTGAAAAGTGGACTCGTTGGCAACTCACTCAGGTCCCCTCCTGTCTCTCAGGAGCTCTCTCTTTCTCAATAAATTTCCTACTCTTTTTTTTTTTTTTGGTGCCAGGGATCGAACTCAGGGCCTCATGCTTGCAAGGCAAGCACTCTAACCACTGAGCTAAATCCCCAGCCCTAAGTTTCCTACTCTTAACCTCCTTTGTTCCTTAGAATTCATTCTTTGACTTCGGGGATCATGAACTCAGTGTAACTGACATCTAGCAGGTTGGGAGTTATATTTTTTCCCCTATGTCACTCTGAGAAACAGATTTGAACCCAGCCTGAACAATTTAGTGACTTAGTGAAAACCCTGTCTCAAAATTAAAAAAAAAAAAAATGTAAAGAGGGTGATGGATGTAGCTCAGTGCAAAGGCCCTGGATTCAAAACCCAGTACTAGAAAAAAAGAAAGGTGGAGTGGGGTATGGGGACAGAATAGACATTTCTAGGTGATGGTTTCTTTTTTGTTTCATTGTGTCATATAGCATTCATAGAAAAGAATGCCAAACTATCATATCTTTTCATTTTAACCTGTATCACGTCTCTCAGATGTGGTATGTATTTTTACCTTTTTTTTTTTTAACTTTTTCTTTGTGTGACCCAAACTCACTCTACAGAGCCAGTTTCTCCAAATCTCCATTTTGCCTTTTAAGTAAACTGTCACCCCTAAAAAAAAGAAAAGAATGCCACACTCTTCCTTTTCCAAAGAAGTACCATTTAACACTTCTGTTTCCTTTGTAATTTATTATTGCAACAATCTGATAAGCATACTTGTTGTAAATACCTCCCTTCATTCAGTAGTCCATTTATACTGTTTATAGAGTATATTTATGATCCAAAGTGTGCAATATTAGTATAGTTCAATCTATCATTTTCCTTTATCCCGAGTCCCATTAGTAGCTTGTTGAATAAATTCTTTCTTCTTTAGAAGTCATTTAGCTATTTCCCTAAATTATCCTTTTAAAAGCTATAGATATTTGCCTTCTACACGATGTCTTTTATCCACCTAAATTTGACCTTTGAGAATGGTATTGTATTAGTCACCGTTCTAGAGCCAGTGGTTTGTAAGAGAGCAGATTTTAATAAATGACGTTTATAAGTTACAACCTTCACCCATAAGCCAAATGCAGGAAGAGTGCTGAATGTCTGTCTATGCACCGGAGACCCGAAAGATCCACTCAAGGGCTGGGAGCCCGCAGCGCTGTCCCAGGTACGCTCGTGTCTGCAGACGATGGCTGAAGAAATCTTCCCTGGAGCCAGGATACGCTGCTCGCAGCAGAGATGAGGACCAGAGCTCCCCTGAGTGAGCAGCAGCCGTCCTCGACGACAGCGAGGCCCCGAGCTCCTTCTTCATTGAGAACAGCCGAGTCCCCTTCAGGACAACCAGCCGCAGCAGAGCTTCTCCCGGGAAACAGCCGGCCACTGTCTTCTGGTCCCGCTCTGCTTTGTGTTGCATTGACAGCAATCCTCGGGTGGCTCCTCTACGCCCAGGACCGCACCAGCTCAGCCCAGCCGGGCGTCTGGCTCAAGGTGCCCGCAATACTAAGTCCACCACAGGTATGAAGTAGGGTCAAATTTCATTTTTTCCCCATATAGGCATCTAGCCAACTCAGCACCATTTATTAAACGTAGCTCCTTGCTGGGCGTGGTAGCACATGTCTGTAATCCAGCACTCAGCACTTGGGAGGCTGAAGCAGGAGGGTTGCCAGCCTGGGCTACAATAGTGACTTCAAAGCCAGCCTCAAAAAACAAAAACAAAAAAGTCTCCTTCTCCTGCTCTTTGCAGGACTACGTTTATTATAGATTCACTAGCCATATATGTGTGGATGTGTGAGGCTGTTTTAGAGATACACAAGTTTTCAAAATTATTTGATGGACGTGCAAGTAAAAATAAATGTGAAGACCACTCTGCTAAATAAATTGTAGGTCTTTTTCTAGTCATTTAGCTTCTCTGAGTTCCTTGCACTGTTGGAATGACAAATGGGGTCACAGAGCGAAGCAGCTAGAGGTTCTGAAGTGGAAACATCAGCGAGCACTGGTCGTTTTGCCTTCTTTTTCTTCTGTTGTTCTATTTAAAGTGCCCATAAATACACACAACACCCACTTGGGGCAGGAACTGCCAGGGAAAGAGCCCAAAGGACGTGACATTTGGGTGGGTCATGAGTGCCGGTGAAGTCTGTCATCTCTTTTTATGACTGCAATCTGTCGGCTGTCTGTGGCACATTTCCCACCTAGGTTCATCTGCTTTATAATTTATTTGATTCAGCAGGGCCCAGCGGGAAATGACCCTGCCCTGCTGCGCACACCAGCTCGTGGGGACCTCTGACAGCAGTCACCTAAGAAGACCACAGAGGGGTGCCAGCCTTGTGTTTGTTAGAAACAGATACACATCAGGGTTGGGCCTATTAAAAATTTCTACCACTGTGGTGCTGCAGGATTCCCGAGTTTCACCCACACATGGCTCCCTTCCCAAGCCCCTGCCAGCAGCCAGCATTTACACCGACAAACTCACCCACTCACCGTGGCACTGCCAGCCCTTGAGTAGCACAATCCACACCACGCCCACCAGGGTCATCTTGACTCTGGGAGAAAGAGCATAGGATCTTACACTAGAAGGTAGACATTTGATAAGCATCTGTGAATAACAAATGAGTAACCACATTAAGATGAGGACATAAGAGTTGCTGTGTAGCAAGAAGTGGATAGATTATGTGGTCATTCCCAGTACTGAATGAGCACCAGAGTCGCTGAGGCAGCTGTTCAGTGTGCGAATTCCTGACTCCTTCTCACCTACTGAATTAGAATGGAGAGAGGTATACAGAAAGGAGCTGCATATTTTAAATGAAACTCATTGGGAGATTCTAATTTGATGCCTCATCAGGTATGGGGATGGTGGAATTGATTACTAAACATCTGGTTCCATTTGTCCTCAAAAGTATTGATTTGGCAGCATCTTTCAAAATGCTCATGCTTTTTTTGTTTTTGTTTTTTTTGGGGGGGTTGCTGTGGATAGAACTCAGGGCCTTCTGCTTGCTAGCCAAGCACTCTACCACGTTAGTTAAATCCCCATCCCTAAAATGCTCATGCTTTTTGAATCTACACCTTCTCATAGACCTTATCTTATGTAAAAAAGTTCAGATGCAAAGATACTCAGGGAAGCATTTTTGAAATGGAAATACTTGAAACTAGGAAAATGTCCTAGTTTCATTCATCACATACATTTTCCTTTTTTTTTTTTTTTTTTGGTGCTGGAGATGGAACTCAGGGCCTTGCGGTTGTTCTGCAAGCACTCTACCACTTAAGCTAAATCCCCAGCCCCTCACTGTATACATTTTATTGAGCATTATTCCAATTACCAGAGACAGAATTAATAAGAACCAAATAATCCCTACTCTCTCTCTCTCTCTCTTTTTTAATGAGGTCTCACTATATTGTCCAGGCCCAGGCTAGTCTTGAATTTGTGGGCTCAAGCTATCTTCCCACCTCTGCCTCCTGAGTAGCTGGGAGTGCAGGTTCAAGCCATTGTGGCCACCTATGAAATTCTTAACCCTTTTTTTTTCTTTTTCTTTTTTGGGGGTTGGGACAGAGTCTTGCTTTGTAGTTAATTCTGGCCTTAAACTCATTATGTAGCCCATGCTGGTCTCAAAATCACAGTGATCCTGCTGCCTCAGCCTCCCAAGTGCTGGGATTATAGGCCCATACTACCATGCCTAGCCTTAAAATTCCTACTCTTATAGAGACTTACTTTTTAGTCCATCAAAGGAGGATGGACTTAATAGTTTATAATATACTCAGTCAATGGAATTTTATGCCTCCCCCAAAAGGAATGAGGTTTGTTAATATATACTGCTTTGAAAAAAAAGAAAAAAAGAAAGAAAAGATGCTCAGGACTTTTTTTCTTGGGCTGGGGATTTAGCTCAGTGGTCAGAGTGCTTGCCTTGCAAGCCAAACGCTCTGAGTTCGATCCCCAGCACCAGAAAAGAAAAAAAAAAAAAGAATTTTTGGCTAAACTTCAGAAGCTTTTGAATGTATTACCTATCCCAAATAAATAAATAAATTACAGACAATGGAAGAAAAGCAAGTTACAAAACTGTATACAATACTGTCTTATTTAAACCAGGCATAATGGCACTTGCCTGTAATCTCAGCTGCTTTGGAGGCTCAGATAGGCGGGTCACACGGATTGAGGGAGGACTTGCCCCAAAATAAAGAATGAAAAGGGCCCAGGATATATCTCAGTGGCAGAATGTCCCTAGATTCAGTCCTCAGTGCTGCCAAACAAAAAACATGGATATATATATAAAGTACAGAGGATGTTCAGGAATTGTTAACAACAGCACTGGAAAGTGGAATTGAGGGTGAAAATATTTTGCCTTTCTCTTTATACGCCTTTATGCTGACTTAAATTTTATTTATTTATTTTTTTTTTGGTGCTGGGGATCGAACATCAGGGCCTTTTGCTTGCTAGGCAAGCACTCTAACCACTGAGCTAAATCCCCAGCCCCTGACTTAAATTTTAACCTAAGGAATGATTGTTTTTCTAATTTTTACAACTGTTAATATTCTAACCTTGAGAGCCTATAAGATTTTAAACTTCCAGCAGGGGGCAGAAGTGATCCTCAAATTTCTCAGACGTCCTCCCAAAGCTGAGGATTAGCATACAGGGGTTTCCAATTCTAGGCCCAAACACTGTTCGTGGATCATCAGACCACGAAAGAAACAAAACACAGTCACCACAAAAAGCCCAAAATGCTGTGAGAAGTGTTAGTAAAAAACATTTTCTATATGGCTCTTTCGTTAGCTTCTCTCCACGAGTCTAAACTGCCCTTTCTCTCACGGAAGCTCAGTTTTTTCATCCAATAAATTTAGAGGATTTGATGAAATAACCTTAAAAGTTCTCTTTCCACCTCTAAAATTCTCAGGCTTTCCGAATGAAAATCAGCATCAGGAAGAAACAAGCCCTAGTGCCCTCTGAAATTAATTGGCCTATCAAAGAAATCTGCTTTACAACCCTTAGCCAATCAGGATGAATTATTACTGGTTTATCTTCTGTGCAGATCAAAGAATACTTCCCCCTCCCTGGGGCTTGGAGGAGGGTGTTGTTATTTATCCCACTCACTGATGGAGAAAAGGAGACTCTCCCACTCTATAAATGTTTAGCGTGTGTGTAAAGTCTGACGCTGAGCGATGACGCCCAGGTTTAAGAAACAATCTCGGCGGGGCAGAGCAAATTCAACAGCAGGCAGTTGTAGGGAAATAAACACAAGTTAACATTTAACCACAAGGATCTGTTCCTGCCGCTGCCTCCTTCTGGCCAGGAGAGGCCCGGGAGGGCGGGAGGACTCTGCTACGCCAGCGAGGAGCTGGCCTCTGCCACTTTTAGAAAACATATACATAGATATATTTTGAGCATGTGAACCGTACTTTTTCTCAGCTTTTCTTTATGTTCCAGCAGCAGTGCTCACTCACAAATGAGCCTTTATAAATTGTAAAACTGTATATATTTTTTTCTTTAGCATGTGTCCAAGCTTATGCTGCCCTTCAGTGGCTGAGGCAGGAGTCAGACCTGGGCCTGGCTCCAGGACCCTTGCACTTGGCTGCGGCACTACATGGAAGCTGAGGGTTCATTTCATCCATTTGTTTGCCTAAAGCTGTGGCTGTGTGCTGCGAGAAGTAGTTAGCTGAACATAAATAAAGTGAATGGTTATTGCGTCTCGTAGCTACATCCGGCTGACAGGTATGTCAACCAGGCACGCTACGTGTTAGTCTCCTTCAGGCTGCTGACTTATGAGTGTGACTGGATCGTGTAAGCACTCGAGAAACTTTGAGTTTTTGAGGGAGTGAGGAGCCAACGAGTAAACAAATGTAACTTGTGAAAATTAATCAGGAACCATAGGTGAAGGAGAGTAAAGCAGGCCAGCACTGCAAGATAGTTAAATCCCTGGGCTGTAGAGTTGCCAATTCTTAGCAAAAAGCCCTCTTTGCCTCAGGTGTGTCTGTAAGATGGGCATACCGATAAGCTCTCCTAAAGGTAGTTGCTGTGAGGGTTACACAATATAATGCATTATTCACTTGCTCACATAGGATCAAGCAGATGGAAAGACTCATTAAAATCTTGGTTAGTTAATAATATGTTTAGAACTGGGCATGGTGGCACATGTCTGTAATTCTAGCACTCTGGGAGGCTGAGGCAGGAAGATCATAAGTTTAAGCTCAGCCTGGGCAATTTAGTAAGACCCCATCTCAAAATAAAAAGTACAAAAGGGGCTAGGGATGTAGCTCAGTGTGAAGGCCCTGGGTTAATTCCCCAGTAATGCCAATACATAAATAAAAAAGGAGAAACTTCCGGGGCCCACTCTGAGATTTTCAGGCTGCTCCCAATTGAATTTCATTACATACAGTATTAATATTTTCATAAAATTGTAATCACAGGGAGGATTTCACATGACCTTATTCTGCAACCAGTTACCCTCCCCACTAGTTTATTTATTGTTTTGTCCCAAACACTGACTCACCCCTTCACCCTCAGTCAAGGACGCTGCTTTGAAACGCTCCCGCGGCTGGCAGCCTGAGTCCTGGCACAGGGCATGTGAATTCTTTCACCTGAAACCCTCTGTCTTCTCACAGCCACGCATGAGCTAACATTTCACCTCTCTTCTAAAGTGACTGAAAACTCTCCTCCTTTTGGTCTGGTTTTGTTTTTTGACTTTTGCGTAGTGTTCTGTGCCATAGACGCGATAGGGTCTATGTGACCAAGGCAGGATCCTGAAGTCTCTGTGTGAGGTGCCTAAATTCTGTTTCTTCCTGTTGGGGGCAGCATGTTTTTATGGAGCAAGCAGGGACTTGAGAATCTGCCTAGCACGAATACTCATGAGTTTTCAAGTTCCTTCTGGCTGTCCTTTGCCACCTTGAAAGTGATGCTTGGTTGTTGTGCGCTGTTGTCCTCCGCCTTGGCTTCCTTCTCCTCTCTCTTCTCCAACAGTGGACAGAGCGCCTTCTTTTTAACTTCCCAAAGCACAGCTGAGACCACACTATGTGCCCTGCCGTTTACTTTTGTGTTCTTATCTGTTAAGGGAGCTAGTTACAGTGTCTCTTCCTTGATGAGCTCTTGTTAGAATTCAGTGAGACTGGGCATATTTACGGGACTTGGCAGCTGGCAAGTTGTGACAGACGCTTTAGATTGACTTGCTCTAAGCCCATTGCCACCCCTTTCTAACTGCT
>PVJO010019602.1:11111-33965 GCA_004026905.1 Hystrix cristata
TTTTTTTTTTTTTTTTTTTTTTTTTTTTTTTTTTTTTTTTTTTTTTTTTTTTTTTTTTTTTTTTTTTTTTTTTTTTTTTTTTTTTTTTTTTTTTTTTTTTTTTTTTTTTTTTTTTTTTTTTTTTTTAGGCAGAGGCTCACTATGTAGTTGAGGCTGGCCTCGAACTCACAGAGATCCTCTTGTCTCAGCCTCCCAAGTGCTGGGATTACAGGTGTGCGCACCATGCCCGGTTGTGTGTGATTTAGATTCCACTTGAGAATTATGAGGGGCTGGGGATTTAGCTCAGTGGTTAGAGTGTTTGTCTTGCAAACACAAGGCCCTGACTTCGATCCCCAGCACCCAAAAAAAAAAAAATCCACTTTAGAATTATGAATTATGTTGTTGAAGAGGCAGAGGATGAAGCACCATTTAACCGGTGCTGGTCAGGGCAGAGGTAATTTGGTTCTGGAGCTTGCAGCTATGGTGGGAGCTTAGCGATGCTACAGCTTTGGGTATGGCCAAACTGCAGCATGCTTGTCAGTCCAGCCTGGTGGTGTAATTTTGGAAGCCATTCTTGGAGGTGGAGCCTCGAGTCTATTTCTTCAGTTTTCCTGGTGTTCTGTGTGCTGCCTGTACCACTCTGTGAATCCCTCTATGCTTAAATGAGCAAGAGTGAATCTGTTGTCCACAACCAAGAAGAGCGGCCACCTATCAGTGTTCAACAAACATTAGCTGTTACCATTATTGTAAATCTTTGTCAACAGCTTGTAACAAAGGACATAATCACATGTTTTGAAGGAAAAATTTAAACTGGTTACTACTAGATAAGAACATGTCAAGTAATTTCTAGACTATTCTGTCCCATAAAACTTTCTCTAATGATGAGTTTTCAGCATGTACTGGAAGTCATAAGTGAGGCAATAAAATAATAAAAGGACATAAAAGGGATATGGAATAAGAAGGAAGAAATAAAATGATTTTTCTTTGCAGATGACATAATTGTCCAAGTTTAAAATTTGAAAGAATTTAAAAAGCCTACTGGAAACAATAAGCAATTGTAACAAGGATATAGGGTGCAAAAAGTCAATTACTTTGCTATATACCAGCAACGAACAAGTTGAACAATTTCCTATATATTGGCAATGAACAATTTAAAGTTAAAACACAGTACCATTTAAATTAGCACTCAAAAAAATGAAATAGGTGTGTGTATCTTTTTTTTTTTTTTGAGACAGAGTCTCATTGATATAGGGGGGAAAAAATCTAACTCCCAACCTGCTAGATGTCAGTTACGCCAAGTTCGTGTTCCCTGAAGTCAAAGAATGAATTCTAAGGAACAAAGGAGGTTAAGAGTAGGAAATTTATTGAGTGAGAGAAAGAGAGCTCCTGAGAGACAGGAGGGGACCCGAGTGGGTTGTCCATAAGCTCACTTTTCAGGGGGAGTTTTATAGAGCAAAATCGTGAGGCAGGTACAATGTGTGTCAAAATTATGATTAACCAATAATATTATAGGTGTAGTTGCTTAGGTAATACTGATCCAATGGGGAAGAAGGTCACGTAGCAAATGGACATGGAAAGAATAAAGACATTCCAGGATGGGGTGGATCTTGAGGTCTTGGTTGCCCACCTGAGTGACCTAGACTTTATCAGATCAGATGAGTGTAAACTTCAGTTCATTGTTTATCCCTCAGCCAGGGGTGTAGCTCTGGTCATTCTATACTTATCCTGAGGCCTGACCTTCAATAGATGCACCTCCAGCCATAGTTGTAGTGTATTCTCCTCTTGTGTATTGACTCCCATCGAGGGCCCAGCCCTGTCTGACTGCCTGTAATATTTCTACCTTACTTAGCTGTCTATAATATCATTTTGTAGTTCAGGCCAGCCTTAACTCATTATGTACCCCAGGCTGGCCTCAAACTCACAGAGATCCTCCTGCCTCGGCCTCCCAAGTGCTGGGATTACAGGTGTGCACCACCACACCCAGGTAGATAAATGTATTTTATATGTAGAATCTATATGAGAAAAATGACAAAACTCTGGTAAAAGAAAGAAGAACTGAATAAGTAGAGAGAGCCTCTGTGTGCATAGATAGGAAGACTTTTTTTTTTTTTTTGGTGCCAGGGATCGAATTCAGGGCCTTGCGCTACCTAGGCAAGCACTCTAACCACTGAGCTAAATCCCCAGCAGTTAGGAAGACCTAATGTTATTAAAATATGAGTTCTACTCAACTTGTTCTACAGATTCTGTGGAATCACAATCAAATATCAGAAAATTATTTTGTGGATATTGGCAAGCCAGTTCCAAAGTTTATATGGAAAGGCAAAAGATCCAGATTAGCCAACAAAAAAGGAGAAGAGCAAAGGCAGAAGACTGACATTATCTAAATTCAATACATGCTATAAGCCAGGTATGGTGGCGCAGGCCTGGAAACCCGAGAAACAATGCAGTATTTTAAACATGTGTGTCTGATTTATTTCACTTAAGAGCATGGTCTCGGGCTGGGGATTTAGCTCAGTGGTTAGACTGCCTGCCTTGCAAGCACAAGGCCCTGAGTTCCATCCCCAGCACGCCCCCCCAAAAAAAACGTTCAATCTTTCATGCCATCTTTACTATAAGAATATGGTCTCAATGCCCATCCATTTACCTAGAAATATTTCAGGCTTACCCTTCCTTATGGCAGAGTAGTACTCCACTGTATAAAAACCACATCTTTGTTACCCATTCATCGGTTGATGGGCATTTGGGCTGTTTCCAAGATTTAGCTATCACAAACTGTGCCATTATAAACATGGGTGTGCATATATTGCTATAGTATGATTTTAATTCATTCAGGAAGATACCAAGAAAGGGAATAGCTAGGTCAAAGGGAACCTCTACTTTTAGTTTTTTGAAGACTCTCCACACTGATTTCCACAGTGGTTGCACCAGTCTACATTCTCACCAACAGTGGAGAAGAGTCTCTTTTCTCCACAGCCCCTCTAGCATTTGTTATTAGCTGATTTCTTGATAACAGCCATTCTTTCTAAAGTGAGATGGTATCTCAGCATTGTTTTCATTTGCTTCTCTCCATGACCAGTGATGTTGAACATTTTTTCATGTTTATTTGCTATTTGTACTTCTTCATCTGAGAAGTGTCTATTCATTTCAGATGCCTGTTTTTGGATTGGTCTTTAAATTTGAGGGTCTGATTTTTTTTGAGTTCTTTATATATTCTAGATATTAGTCCTTTGAGGAACAGCTGGCAAAAAAAATTTTCCCACTCTGTGGGTTGTCTCTTCTCTCCGTTGGTAGTTTCTTTTGCTGTGTGTCTTAGTTACTTTTCTCTCGTTGCTAGGACAAAATACCTGACACCCAAAGTTAGGGGAAGAGAGGTTTATTTGGCTCACAGTTTGTAGAGGTTTCAGTCCACAGTCAGCTGGGTCCGAGGCAGGGTGGCATGGCAGACAGGCAGAAGTCAGCAAAGTAAGGAAGGAATGCAAGCAAAGAGGGGACTAACCAGCTTCTTTCTGTATCTTATATCTTATCCAGGCTACCTGTCTTTAGGGTGGGCAGTACTCCCACCCTTAATCCTAATACCCTCAATCCTAGCGTCACATCCTTGATCCCAGCAGAACCCTGCCAAACCGATCAGTGGATTAATTTAGTAATCACACACTCTAGATCCAGCTACCTCTTACCAACATGAGGCTTTGGGGGGACATCTAGACACAAACCATAACACTGTGCAAAACTGAAACCTCTACAAACTGTGAGCAAAATAAACCTTTCCTACCCTAATTTTGGGTGTTGGGTATTTTGTCTCAGCAACGAGAGAAAGGTAACTAAGACACTAATTCTGAGTGACTTCATGAAATCCTGTTTCAAAATTTAAAAAAAATTTTTGAAAGGCCAGGGAAGTAGCTCAGTGTATCCTGGGTTCAATCCCCAATAACACCCCCTCAAAAAAGACCTTTATCCAAAATACAAATAATTCCTAATACCACAATAAAGAAATTAACAACTTGATTTAAAAATGGGCAAAAGACTTGAACAGGCACCTTAATAAAGAAAATATACTGACAGCAAATTAGTATATGAAAATATTTTCCACTTAATATGTTATTAGGGAAAGGTAATTAAAACAACAAGACACTACCATACATTTACTAGAATGGCCAAAATCTAGAACCCTGCCTACTTTTCATGCTG
This sequence comes from Hystrix cristata, assembly GCA_004026905.1. Lineage (NCBI taxonomy): Eukaryota > Metazoa > Chordata > Mammalia > Rodentia > Hystricidae > Hystrix > Hystrix cristata. The sequence goes on from PVJO010019602.1 coordinate 15,279, forward strand.
GTGAGGATAAGAAGCAACCGCAGCCTGAGTCTTTATATTGCAGGCATTGCGGTAGGAGGTCAGGGCTGGAACAGCCCACACAACCCAATCAGGCAGAAGATGTCAGAAATCATACAAACCCACTGTTAACCAGCTGAGCAAGATGTTTCCTAAAAAAAGAAGATATGTACAGAAAATGACACCCACAGCCGGGCGTGGTGGCACACGCCTGTAATCCCAGCACTCCGGAGGCAGAGGCAGGAGGATCGCTGTGTGTTCAAGTCCAGCCTGGGTGACATAGTAAGCTCAAGACCAGCCTGGACTACATGGCAAGACCCTGTCTCAAAAAAACAACAAAAAAAAGAAAATGACACCCAAAATGATTCCAGGCTGAGGGCTCCTGAGCAATGTTCATGAGGCCAATCAGAAAGCACTATTCCTAATCTTCAATTGGAATCTGAATGTTCACAGACTAATCAAAAGATGCTGCTCTTAATTCTGTATGTTTGGGTCTGACCAATGAAAAGACACAACTCTGATCCTTCATTTACATCTGGTAAGAGGCTGCACAAATTAGCATGAGGCCAGTGGGTTTTTCCTGGGACAGCTGCCCCCTTGGCATATTTACACAAGGCAGGGGCCATCTGGGTGTTTTAGATGATAAAGGCCCTTTCCCTTTATCCTCAGGCAGCTGCGAGCCTTCTTCCCTGGCCCACTCTCACTCTCGTGCTGTAGACTTTTTTCCTACCTTCAGTAATCTGCAGCCTCACTGCCTTTCCTGTGTGCCTCGTCCAGTTCTTTGTGCAGACACCAAGGACCTGAGAGAATCCCCCTCAGGACCCCCATTCAGTAATAGTACAATGCGGAAAGATATAACTACTGTTTGGCTGTTTCTTACAAAACTAAATATACTCTTATCTTCCAAGCTAGCAACCACCCTCCATGGTGTTGACTGAAAGGAGGTGAAAAATCTGAACGTAAACATTTACTTGTATAGCAGCTATATTCATAATTATTAAAACTTTTGAGCAACTAAGATGTCTTTCAATCGCTTCTCGGCCTTTTGGCTAAGATCAAGTGTAAGATGTCTTTCAGGAGGTAAGCAGACAGGTGAATTGTGCTGTATTCAGACAATGGAATACTATTCAGGGTTAAAAAGAAATACACTGGCCTGAGGGTATGTCTCAGTGATAGAGCATTTGCCTAGCATGCACAAGGCACTGGGGTCAATCCTGGCCTGCAAAATAAATGAATAAATATTTAAAAATAAAAATAACTGAAAAAGTAAGGATTCAAATTTGAAGTCATGTGAAAGCAGAAGTATGCACATACATACACAAGTGCACTAGCAAACCATGAGAAACCATGGAGGAACCTTAAATGCATATTACTAAAAAAAAAAAAGCGTGTTACTAAGTGAAAAAAAGCCAATCTGAAAAGGCTACATATGATATAATTCAAACTTTATGACCTTCTATAAAAGGTAAAATATATGAGGCCAGTGGTTAAAGGAAGAGAGATGAATAGGCAAAGCACGAAGGATTTTTAGGACCACTGAAACTCTTCTGTATAATACAATGTAATATAATGATGGATACATGTCTTTGTACTGTTAGGATTTTTTTTTTTTGGTAAGGGGGGAGTTATTTTTTGAGACAGAGTCTTGCTGTGTAGTCCATGCTGGCCTCAGCCTCCTGAGTGCTGGGATTACAGGTGTGCACTCCCACACCTGGCTTGTCTGTACAGTTGTTAAAACCCACAGTATATATAACACCAAGAGTGAAGCGTAATGCAAACTGTGGGCTTGAGTAATAATGGGATGTTCATGAGAGTTCTTCAGCTGTAACAAATGTACTACTCTAATGTGGGATATTGGTAGTGGAGAAGGCTCGGGGCGGAGAGGGGTAGATAAGAATTCTCTGTACTTTCTGACAAGTTTTTTTTTTTTTCTGACAAGTTTTGTGTGAGCTAAAACGGCTGTAAAAAGTAAAATCTATTTAAGAGGAAAAAAATTATTTTTGTAAATTCTTCCCTCCTTCCTTCTTTCCTTCCTTCCTTCCTTTCATAGTACCGGGGATTAAACCCAGGATCTTCACCCTGAGCTACATTCCCAGCCCTTTTTAAAAATTATTTTTTAATTTGAGGCAGGGTCTCAAAAAACTGCTAAATTGCTCAGGCTGAGTTCAAATTTGTGATCCTCCTGGCTTGGCCTCCCGGAGTGCTGGCATTATGGGTGTACACCACCATGCCTAGCCTTAAAGCATTCTTTAAATGATTCTGCAGGAAAAAAAAAATAAATGATTCTGCAGAAAAGAATAGTCCCCCCCCCAAAAAAGTCCCATAATATATCAATTGCTCCTTAATAGTTGGGAGTGCAGTGCTACGCTGGTAAATGTTTGACGAACAACTCTCTCTGGTGAGGGTAGGAGAGAGCGCCATTAGCCAGTTAATGTGGTATAAAAACTTCCAGCATAAATGATTTCAAGCTATGAAAGTGGCATCATTCAACCAAGATCTGGGAAGAGAGACCACAATTGGCTCTCACGTGCCAGCATAATGTAGCTCCTCAAGGCTCCTCTTACCTCTACAGAAACAAAGCGCTTGACTTGTAGTGTGCAGGAAGCACGCAGTGCCCGAGCCCCGTCTGTGAACCAGGGTGCTAAGGGGAGGTTCACAGAGTGGGGAAGCACTGAAGAGATGTCTCCGTTTACAGCTTGTGACTCAGGCAGCCTAAAGACATTCTTTTGCAAGTTGAAGAGATCCAGCCGCAGAGCTAACGCTAAACTGCACATGGCGCTGCAGGATCTCGCCGGGCAGAGAGCACAAGGAGGCGGAATGCAGACCACAGAGCTGGAAAGATCTGCGTTTGAGTTCCTGCCTGGGTGTCCTTGGTCACGGTACTTAACGTTTTGGTCCGGGTAATTGACTTTTCTGAGACAAATTCCTCATCTGTAAAAGGCAAATACTGGTCTTTACTAAGAGAGATTGTAGAGAGGAGGTTTGTAGAGAACCTGACACATACTATGGCTCTTATTATCACTACTATTAATAATTAGGCTTACATACCTAAAACAGATACTTTTTCTTGCTTTTTTTTTTTTTCTTGTGGTACTAGGGATCGAACCCAGAGCCTCCCACAGGCTTGATAAGTGCTATAGTGCTGAGCCACATCCCCAGCCCACCTTTTTAAATTTGAGGCAGAATTTCACTAAATTGCCCAGACCGGCCTGACCTTGAATTTGTGGTCCTCCTGCCTCAGCCTCCTGAGTAGCTGGGATAACAAGCATGTGCCACCACACCCGGCTTCAAGTTTCTTATAAAACAGCATAATATTTTCATATAACCTGCATATATCCTCCTGTATCCATCCTTCCTTCTTGGGAGGGAGAAGGAACTAGCCTTGTGGGAAGTGAATTAAGAGAATCAAAACTTTATCTGCAATACTGTAATATTTTCAAAACAGAAAATGCATTCTCATTCAACTAGTAATTACAAGTTAATAAAAATGCAAGAAAAATAATGGTAAAATTTTTAAAGAGAATAATTTGGTGTGAAATAAGATGAATAATTATAAACTTGTGAATCAGTGCCACCACCACCCCCCATTTTGGCTAACTAGAGGCAACAGAGAGACGGTCTCCACAGAGCCACCATCCAGCAATCCTGGGAACCTTCTGGAACACAAATACACCCAGAGGGCAGAGTTCCGTCAGGCTGCTCTTCCACCTGCCACCTTCATGTCACATGGATGAACCCAAGTAATAAATCAGAAAGGTTTCACTGACCTTCCCTACCATATAACCAAACAGATGGATATCACCCAAGAGACACTCGGTAAAAAAGACAAGAGGTGTCCAAGTTCAGTTTCGGATGGGCCTTTTATTATGGTCCCTGCCACTCTCTTCCCCCTACACAGATGTTCCCTCTAAACGAGCTTGGCTTTCTGCACTTCATAGCAGAACAGGATTGTCTGAAGCAGTTTGAAGAGAGGAACTCAAGCTTCCTGAAATGATTGTCTCTTGACATGAATTCAAATTTAGGAAGGCGCTGTCTAAGCCTTTTATAAACACCCACAATACTTATGTGACTGTAGGCTGATTTGATTTCCTTTTGTCCCCTTAGTGCCTCTTTTATCTTACCGGAGCAATATTGTGGCTTCGGTTCATGACTGCGGTGAGTGACAGTTGGGAGCCAGCCCTTTCCTCCTTCCCCAGTTCAAAAACAGTGGGCATTAATCCATAATGCTTGGATCCAGGTGCTCAGAAATACTGCCAAATACTTCCTCCATCTTAAAAAAAAAAAACCAAAAAACTGTAATTGTATCCACTATTTCTGGGTTAGGTCAAATGTTCACATAATTTTCAAATTCAAAAGATTTAAAGAGGATATAGTGAAATTTGTTTCCCCATTTTTTTTTTGTGGCCCAGTTTTCCAGTTCCTATTTCCAGTTTTATGAGGTTCTAGGACATATTCTCCAAGCTAATATTTTATGTATTTTAAAATGACATACTCGGCCAGAGGTGGTGGCACATGCCTGTAATCCCAGCACACAGGAGGTTGCGTCAGGAGGCTTGCCACAAGTTGGAGGCCAGCCTAGGCTACATAGTGAGTTCAAGGTCAGCCTGAGCTACATAGTGAGACCTTGTTTCAAAAGAAAAAAAGTGCATGTCTAGCAAGTGTAAGGCCCTGAGTCTGATCCCTTTTTATTTTTATTTTACCTTAATGATAGTATACTGCATAAATATACATTTCATTTGTTCTATTTTCTCCCACCCCTGCCACTATAATGGAGACCCTATAAAGATGATTTTATTTTGTGTAATATTGTGTCCTCAGCCTGGCATGGTGACTTACACCTGTAGTCCCAGCACTCAGGAGGCTGAGGCAGGAGGATTGCCACAAATTTGAGGCCAGCCTGGGCTACATAGTGAGTTCAAGGCCAGCCTGAACTACATAACAAGACCCTGTCTCAAAAAACAGAAATAACAACAACAAAATTGTGTCCTCAGCAATAGAATGGTGCCTACACATACCATAGTAATCGCTCAGTAAATATTTGTTGATCAAGTGGTTAAATGCACATAATCCTACTTTTTTACTCAGCTCATCCAATTTCCGAGCATAAGGAACCTGCTTATTTTTTTCATGACTATAGACTCTGGATTCATTATGATTTATCTAATCAGATCTTTATAATGGATATTAGTTTGTTTCTAATTATTCACTCCAGTAAATAATGTACTCATATCCTGGTACAAATACCATGTCAAAAAAAAAAAATACCATGTCACAATTGGGCATGGTGGCTCACACCTGTGATCCCAGCACTCAAGAGGCTGAGGCAGGAACATTACAAGTCCAAAGCCAGCCTGAACTACATAGTGAGACCCTGTCTCAAAAAAACAAACCAAAACAAAACAAAATCATGTCACATGTATAAATATATTTATCTGTAAGATATATTTCTCAATGCAGAATAGCTAAGTCAAACAGTATAGTGAATTTTGCCAACTTTTAAAAATTAAAAGCACTTTGCCATGTCTGATAACATTACTGGGGCCTGTGGCAGCTGACTTTAACCCATTCTGGGGAACTCTAGCATTAATTAGATGACTCTGGCTAAGCCACCTCCATTTTCTTCCTGCCAATCTTTTTTTTTGGAGACAGGGTGTCACTATGTATGTAGTACAGGCTGGCCTTGAACTCTTGATCTTCCTGCTTCAACTTTCCAAGTGCTGGGATACAGATGAACACCACCATGCCCAGCTAGACATTTTATTATATATAAAATATATCTCAATTTTAAAAGTTTGCAAAACACTGGACATAACATGGGGTCATAACATGTTACTGCCCATAAATTGCAGTCATACTGAACTTTTTCTGGTTACCCAAGCACACTGTGCGTTTTCACACCTGATAGCTTTGCACATGGTGTTCCCACTGCCTGTGTAATAGGGACCTAGCGACCCGTCCTGCAGAAGCCCAATGGGTAACTAAAAGCAGGACAGAAAGTTGGGCGTCTCTGCCTTCCTTTTCTGTCTCATAAATCATTGTCTCCACTTTGAGTCAGATCCTTGCTCAGCTCTGCGTGGTAGCCCTGTTAATCACTTAAGGAGTTTCTAGTAATACAAGATTTATTAGCCCTCAAATTACCCAGCCTATCTCACCCCCTTTACCACTGAGGACAGATAAGAGTAACTAAAGAAAGTAGTTTACAGAATTTGCAGGGACATCTAATTGCCAGCTTTTACAACTTCCAGTTCTAAACCCTCCTAAAGTATCCCTAGAAGTCTCCAGTCATTGTTCTAAATCTGTAATCATCTCGGACTCTGGGAACAGCAGAGCCTCACAGACCACCCCATGACGAGGCCACCCCAATCCCCAGCGGGAGCAATGACCCGCTGTTGGGAACTGAGGCCACCCTCCTAAGCAGGAGCTGTGTTCTCATGATGGGAACCAAACTGCTGTCCCAGAACCTCGCAGAACCTGTCCTGAGATAACCATCAACCAGAGCAGGATTACTTACTAGCTCTGTAAACCGCAACCCTCGTCTTTGTTTCCTTTTCCTATGAAACCCGAGGTTTCTGTTAGCTTTTCGGAGACAGATCTTGAGCCACTTTATCTGTCCTACATGGCCAAGCTGATCAAAGCTCCTGTCTCATCCTTCACCACTGCTAGTCTTCTTGGCTGGAGTTTTGGGACAGGTGGCCACACCTGGTCTGTTGGAATCCCTGGAGCTGCGGCTTTCACCCTGAACCTCTGGAAACACTTGGCGCACTCTTTCTTCCCAACACACAACCACATCCATCGCTCATTCTCTCTCTCTCTCTCTCTCTCTCTCTCTGTCTCTCTATCTCTCTGTCTGTTTCTCTCTCTCTCACACACACACACACACACACACACACAACTCATACTCAAAAATCATCTTTTTTTATAGTTCATGTTTTAACAAAATGCATATAGTAGAGCAAATGACTGGAATGTTATACATTATAACTTGTATGAATTACTGTGCAAAACCCAGCCATAAGAAATTACACGATTCTCAGGGAGAAGGGAGGGGAAGGGAATGAGAAAAAAAGAAGCGACAAGATACATTATGTACAGGCACAAATCCCCCATGATGAATGTTATCACTATGTACATCTAAAATGTACCATTAAAATAAAATTTAAAAAAAGAAATTACACAATTCTAGGCTGGGATTTAGCTCAGTGATTAAAGTGCTTGCCTACCAAGCGCAAGGCCCTGAGTTTGATCCCTAGCACCAGAAAAAAAAAAAAAAAAAAAAGAAAAGAAATTACACAATTCTCTATCCTAAGGGTACTCAAATGTGACTCTCGTTCTACTTTCTAGGTGGCAGTGGGTGATATAATTCCAGTCATGTTTAGCCATGCTGCTCACTTGGTCTCCTGAGATTAGAGAAGTTTCTGGGGTTTAGAAAATAGAGGAAAATTGGAGAAGGGCCTCTGGTCCATGCAGTGGCTACCAGTATGCTCACTGTTCTGTGTGGAAGGTAGAAGGCTCAGCCTCAGGGTTAAAACTCACCTTTCTGGATGGTCTTAATTCCTAAGAAATGCTTAGTGCTCAGTACTTCTGCAACCTGCTGCCATCCCCCTCCCTGCCTGGCTGCCATCTGTGGGGGTTCAGTGTGGCCCTTGGATGTGAGTTTCTCACCCTGGAATCTGCCCTCCTTTACCTTCTGGGTTGGATTTGCACTTTTAAGGAAACTTCTATGGAGAATGGGTGGTGTGGAGGTAGGTAGAGGGGCCTTGGAGAGCCCTGCTAGGTCCCTAAGTCAGATTCAGCCTTAACTCCCATTAAATAACCAATAAGAAAATGGGGCAGGGGGACCTAGAGAGGGAAGGAGAAAGAAATGGATTTTTTTTTCAAGCTTCTAAGAGAGTTTTGCAAACAATTAGAGTAATTAAACGTTCTCAGAAGTAGCCGCTGGTGCCCTTTTCACTGAGGGAATGTGGGCCAAGAGTGATATATTAAAAGAGAGAGAGCTGCTCTATTGAAGTTAAAAATAATCTTCTGTCACATGGCTAATTTGTTGGAATGCAGCAATAAAGGGCTGTGGGCAGAGGGAGAGCTGGAAGCAGCTGGGGAGTTTGCAGGCACGCCCGGGGAACTTTGTTCAGAGGGAGAGAACAGTCACAGCTGACTTAGGGTGGCTTATCAGGAAACCACAAAAGGGACAGGACCAGTAAAAAGGGTTCAAGTTCAGCGCTGTGGCCTTTGGGCTTATCAGACGATGAAGGGATGGGTTGTGACTTGTCACCTGCACTGGCCATGCTAATTCACTCAGCTAGGAAGGCTTTCCAGTTCTTGGACCTTTGAATCCATTTCAAAGGAATACATACTCCCAAGGAGTCCTTTGATCCTAAATCCATGGGAAAGCCAGCCTATAGGGTCTGAGTAGAAAAAAGCTCAGACCGAGAATACAAATCCTAGTTTAGGGCATTGGATGTTTCAATATTTTTTGAAATGATAGAGTTGAAGAGAGAGAGAAAAAAGTTATTTAATATAATCCCTGAATTTTCCACTTGAGGCTGGCTTGTTCAAATTCCCTCAGCCAGCAAGCGACAGACTGAGGGTCCAGCCCGGCTCTTTGGCTAGAGAGGAAGGAAGTGTGGGGCTCAGGTGGCATCACGCCCAGGCCCACCTACCAGAGGACCTCAGGACAGGTTCCCGGCTTCTCTCACTGTTAGTTTTAGCTTTTGTAAAATAGTCTTAACAACAGGACCCACCACTAAGAATGGCCATACTGCATTTAAAGTGTTCAGTACAACATCCGGTCTGAAAGAAATGCCTAATGAAAGGTTAGCTGTTATCCTACAGATTCCTCTGTGTCACCTTGCATCAAATTTCTAGTGGTTTTCCGGGTTAACTTGTCTCAACATCTTTGGGGGGGAATCTTTGTCTTCCCTTCACACCTCCAACTCTTACCCATTACATACAAAGAAAGGGAGGATGGCCGAACTTTATAATAATGTTTCCGTGCTCAGGTAAAAGTAACATTTTCTCCAGCAGGAAATGCTAGATATTCTATCACACCCATGTAACTTGTTTTCTCTTGAGCTGTCTGCTGTATTTTCAGTACGGTTTCCAAATTGCCGACAAGCAGAAACAGGACAACGTGAAGAAGCAAGTATTGCTGCTCCAAATGCGGCAGCCGGATCTCCTGTGTCACTTAGGACACTTGATCACTTTGCAGTCTCCTAACGGCCGCCACGAACAAAAGAGGCGCTTACCCGCCGGCACAGGCTCGGGGTAACAGTCTGAGTACCTGTGAGAGGGAAGGCCAAGTTCTGTGTGTACATATGCTGTGCCCGACCAGAGCCTACCTCACACTACCCTGAGGGAAAAAGACGTGGATTTAGTGCCTCCAGTAACCAGAAGATCAGATTTCATTGATGCCTAGATTCAGCTATCAACAATGTCCTCAAGGTATCTTTCTGCTCTGTTAGACTCCATTCTTCACACTGAGCCTTCCTACTTGGCAGACAAAACAGTTATGGGAGAGCTCCAGTTTTTTTTTTCTGGTTAAGTATTCGTAAGGTAATAACTAATTCCCATTCTTTAGTTTGCTCTCCCTGATTCGTTGCCTTAAATCATGTGCCCATTTCTGAAACAGTAGGGCCGGAAAAATGAGCTTCTCTGATTGGACAGACTGGATCACATGCTCCATCCCTGTCACCAAGGAGATGCCAGGCATGGTGGCACATGCCTCTAATCCCAGCATTGAGGAGGCTGAGACAGGACGACTGCCGCAAGTTTGAGGCCCACCTGGGCTACATGGTGAACTCAAGGCCAGCCTGAACTACATAGCAAGACCCTGTCTCAAAAAACAAAGCCAAAAAAAAAAAAAAGCCAAACAAAAAAGCCCAAAACAAAATAACAACAACAGAACTGAAATGTAACAAACAAATAAACCAAGGAGAAGTTGAACATACTGATCTGCAACCCCACTAGCTTCACATAGAACAGAACAGGAACAGTTCTTCAAAGGAAGAAGGGGCTGCCAAAACCTGAAGAAACGGAAAAGCTGGCTGATATATAAATCATAAATACCAAAAGTCTATAACAGCACCTATGTGCCGGGCATGGTGGTGCACACCTGTAGTCCCAGCACTCAGGAGGCTGAGGCAAGAGGACTGCCACAAGTTCAAGGCAGCCTGAACTATATAGTGAGTTCAAGGCCAGCCTGAGGTACATAGTGAGACCCTGTCTCAAAAAGGAAAAACATGGGCTGGGGATTTGGCTCAGTGGTTAGAGTGCTTGTCTGGCAAGCACAAGGCCCTGAGTTCGATCCCCAGCACCAAAAAAAGAAAAAGAAAAACAGCCAGCCTAGAGCGTCAGGGGCGCAGAGATTCCCCTTTTACTCTCTCCTTCCTTCTGAGCTAGCATCCTGAGGAGCAAGGATCTGTTCACCTTGGGAAATAACAGAAAGCGCGAGCCACTAACAGCAGGCTCAGAGGGAAATCACAAGAAAGGGAAGAGAGCTAGATTTACTTACAATGGCAGTAAGAGGAACTGAGTTGTTTCATATGGAGGGGGAACAAAACAATGGAGAGGTGACTTAACAATGTGGCCTCCACCAGAACCATGGGGAGGGTGTGGCGTCCCTGGTATTTTTCCATAGCCTCCCTTGGAGCCGGCTCACAGTCACATCTGCCCCCTTCTCTCCCTTCCCATTTTTATGCTTCTACATCGACCTGTTTGAAAACAAATTGCTCTGCTTCCACAGGGAGATACTGGAGGTTGGTTCACACAAACCCACTTAAACAATTTTATTATTACTTATTTTTAATTAAAAAATAATATATATTTGGAAAGAATGAAACAGATAAAAATATCATGATGAAAACTAAAATCAACTCTAAGCCCTAACTCTGAGATAGTGATTTAGTATTTGTTTTACTACCTTTCTTTTTTTACATATTTTAATTTTTTTTTTTTTTTTTTTTTTGTGGTGCTGGGGATCGAACTCAGGGCCTTGTGCTTGCAAGGCAAGCACTCTAATCACTGAGCTAAATCCCCAGCCCCCCCCCCTTTTTTTTTTTGAGACAGGGTCTTGTTATGTAGTTCAGGGTGGCCTTGAACTCAAAATAATCCTCCTGCCTCAGCCTTCCAAGTGCTGGGATTACAGGCATGCACCACCATGCCCTGCTACAATTTCTTATTCCTCTGGAAATTTTAGAGGTAGTTCAGACAAAACAGAAGTTTATGGCTGGGGATTTGGCTCAGTGGTTAGAGTGCTTGTCTTGCAACCACAAGGCCCAGAGTTTGATCCCCAGCACCAAAAAAAAAAAAAAAAAAGTTTATAGTGTAGAAAATAAAAATAGTATATTTTGGCGTTTTTCTTATTATGATGTGTTTACTATTATTTTTATTTTTATTTTTATTTTACCACTTATCTTTCTGACTCCGGCTTTACGAATAGTTGAGTTAATGGCCCTCATTTGAGAAGAAGGTGCTGGTATTGTGACAGACATTTTAGAGATGAGGAACTGATTTGTCCATATTTGTTTCCAAATTTCCCAGATTTGTTCATAGCTGTCCCTGACCCCTGCTTGTTTGGCCAGGGTCCTTGGGGACGGGAACATTTTCCTAATTTAATAAACAAATTTGTTTAGAAAAGGTGGCAAGAGAAGTGACTTCCACAAGCCCAGGGGTCTTGGCTTCCTTCTCTCCCAGAAATACCCGGTGTGTTCCCCTTACTCACGTCGACCTGTCTTGTTCCAACAATGTGATTCTGGAAACGTAACTGCAAGTGAACAAAGAGTCCAGGGAAAGTTCTTTATCAGCAGAATTATTTTATTCAGTGTGTTTCCTTACATGAGTTGGGACAATAAGGGGAAAGAATGAGAAGAAATAAAAGGCCATTTACAGGGCTGGGGATTTAGCTCAGTGATTAGAATGCTTGCCTTGCAAGCACAAGGCCCTGAGTTTGATCCCTGGCACCACAAAAAAAAAAAAAAAAAAAAAGAAAAAGAGCCCATTTACTTAGGTCACTTTAATGAATCACCCCCCAATGTCATTACCCATCCCTAGTCAGGAAGAGTTTGAGTGTTTCCATGCCAAGAAAAACAGAGGGCAGGAAGAAACAAATTATGGTCTTGTTTGTGTTTTTGCGTCTTAACTATCTGATTTATAGGCCTTGATCCAGTGATTATGGATGAAAGAAAATATTTCAGTGTTCCAAACCTAACCTGAATTTAACCAGGGGTGGGTCTCACGTCCACTCCTCCAAGTCAGATGAAGTTAAATGCTTGGACAATAAAGGCTTGGGGCTGCCTGTAGGCATTTTCAACCCAGCGGCAAGGCCAAGTTTCTTTCCCACACTTCAATATCAAAAAAACTCTGTTTAGAAATTTCACCCCTTTTTTCCCCTCCCTGCAGAAATTGGGCATTTATCTACCCAAAAGATGGTTAGTAAGTACCTAATATGTGTCACATACCATGTTACACACTGAGGATGTTATGTCAAATTTGCAAATCAGTTCACTCATGCATCAGAAAATATTATGTAGCCATGATCTCTGTGGAGACAAAAAAATGGAACGATTTGTCAGAGAGCAATTGGGTAGCCACTAGAATGAGGTGGCTAGCCTGGGTCTCCCTTAGGTGCTGATGTTTAAATTGAGATCAAACCAAGATGCGTATGTGAAGTTGGAGCAGGAGCCCAACCAGGAGACCAGGAGACCAACCCCTAAAACAGGCTCATGTGTGGCACATAGAAATTAAACCATCCCAATTCAAAAGAAATTCCTGGCCATTACAATTGTTTTTTGGAATTGGATCTGGGTAGAAAGTTGATAAATTCCTTTCTGACTAAACTATAAATGTTCACCTTCAAGTACAAGAAGAGAAATGCCAATTAAAACCTCAACCTCCCAGACTGCTGGGATTCTAGGTGTGTGCCACAATGTCTGGCAAAAATTACAATGTGTTATAAATATTTAAAACATTGAGATTGGTGTATTTTGCAACTTGTGTCTAGATGTCCCCCCAAAGCCTCATGAGGTCATAGATAGGGCTTTTCAGAGGTGGCCGGATCTAGGGTGTGTGATGCTAGGATTGAGGATGTGTGATTACAAAATTAGTCCAAGGCTTGGTTTGGCATAGTACCAGGAGTGGCTCTAGAGAATCAGAATTGTGAAGATGAAATTCTTTAATGGCTTTAGGGATTCCATGGAAGTTTTGAATATTTTTGGCAGAGTGGGAAAGATAATGATGGTGGCTGGTTGCTCTTAGCATCTCTGGACAAACTAGTGAGGGAAAATAATGAGCTACAATAAATCTTTCCTCCTTTAATCTTGGGTTCAGGTATTTTGTCTCAGCAATGAGAAAAGTACAACAACATAATGCAAAAATTTTGAAAAAAAAATTTTGATAACACATTGTGTACGTCAGGCGGGGTAAACCCAAATTTATTGCTAGTGAGAATATAAATTGATGCAACTGCAGAATTACAAATGCATATGCCTTTGACTCAAGAAAAGTTCCTTTCTTTCTTTCTTTATATGGTTATAATAATACAAGAGCAAAATTATTAATTATAGTATTATTCACAACTGCAAAAGATTGGAAACAACTCGAATCTCCATCAGTAGGAAACCAGTTAAATTATGGTATATTCAAATGAAAATATGAATACCAAACTATGGGAAACTATTCAGGCATAAAAAGAAATGAGATTTTCTCCGTATTAATATCTGTTTTTTTTAGATACCGGTCATTGAGCCCAGGACCTCAAGCAAGCTCTCTGCCACTGAGCTACATCTCCAGCCCCTAATATCTAAATATTTCTAAAATATGTCATTAAATTAAAAAAAAATGACAGGATACAGATATACCTGTTGTTCACTATGTTTCACATTAAAAGGTAGAGCCAAGCATAGTGGTGCACGCCTATAATCCCGGCACTTGGGAGGCTGAGGCAGGAGGATGGCCATAAATTTCAGGCCAGCATGGGCTCCATAGTGAGTTCAAGGCCAGCCTGAACTACATAATGAGACCCATTCTCAAAAAAAAAAAAAAAAAAAAAAAGACCTGAGACCTTTGGTTCAATCCCTACTGCTGGGGGGAAAATCACACACTGTGTATCCATCTGTGACTGTCCTTTTTCACTTTTGCGGGAGAGTGTGAGGGATTGAACTCAGGACCTTGTGCTTGCTAGGCAAGCGCTCTACCACTGAGCTAAATCCCCAGCCCCTGTCCTTAGCCCTTTTAAAAAATCTTTATTTTGAGCAAGTGTCTTGCTGAATCACTAACTGGCCCAGGCTGCCCTAACTCGCCTCTCCTCAGTCTCCCAGAGTCTGGGGTTATAGGGATGTACCACTATGCCCAGGTACCTTTGCCCATTTTAAACGTGTTTTTGTTTTTGTTTTTGCTTTTGTTTGGGATTATAAATGTGCATGATCAGGCCAGCTCGTTTTTGTGTCTTGAATGTTGAGTTATAAGAGCCCTTTACATATTCTGAATACAACTTCCTTACCCAATTTATGCCTACCAAATATTTTCTCCCATTTTGTGGACTGTCTTTTCAGTTTCTCAATGATATTCTTTGAAGCATCATATTTTTAATTTCGATAAAATTCAGATTATGTATTTTTCTTTTATCACTTGTGCTTTTGTTGTATTTGGTTTTCCTGTGCTTGAACTTTGAATAGACATATTATTTAATTTTTCATTTATTATGTTTAAGCCTCTAACCATGTTTATAGCAGCACAATTACAATAGCTAAGTCTTGGAAGTGACCTATATGTGCCTCAACAGATGAATGGATAAGGAAAGTGTGGTATTTACACACAATGGTGTACTGCTGTGCCACAAAGAAAGATAATCTTGAGCCATTTGTAGGAAAATGGATGCATCTATATAGATAATGGCAAAGGACTGTGTCTTAGTTACTTTTCTCTTGTTGCTGGGACAAGATACTAGACACCCAAAGATAGGGGAAGAAAGGTTTATTTGGCTCACAATTTGCAGAGGTTTCAGTCCACAATCAGCTGGGTCCGAGGTAGGGCGGCATGCCAGACAGGCAGAAGGCAGCAAGGCGAGCAAGGGAGTAAGCAAGCCTCATTCTGTCCCTTATATATTATCCAGGCTACCCACTTTAGGGTAGGTATTACTCCCACCCTTAATCCTAATACCCTCAATCCTAGTGTCATATCCTTGATCCCAGCAGAACTATGCCAAACCAATCAGTAGACTAATTTAGTAATCACACATTCTAGATCCAGCCCCACCTATGACCACATGAGGCTTTGGGGGGACATCTAGACACAAACTATAACAGACGGAAAAGACTCCATATACAGTGGCGCCTCATATGGCCTCAGGACTTAGCTCAGTGGTTAGAGTACTCTCTGGTACCTCCCCCCAAAAATACAGTGGTACCCCATGGAAAGAATTAAATTCGTGAACTGAGGCACCACTGTATGTATTAATAGGAGACTGATAAGATAAACTGCGATTAAAAGCCATTTATGACAAGCTAATGACCAACGTCATACTAAATGGTCAAAAACTGAAAGCTTTCACTCTAGAATCAGGAACAAGGGTTGGAGATTTAGCTCAGTGGTTAGAACACTTGCCTCACAAGCACAAGGGCCTGAGTTTGATCCACAGCACCCCCCCAAAAAAAGAAAATCTAATACAATAAAATCAGGAGCAAGACAAGGATGTCCACTATCACCACTCTTATTCAATATAGTTCTGGAAACACTAGCCAGAGCAACTGAATAAGAGAAAGAAATAAAATGAATAAGGATAGGAAAGGAAAAAGTTAAATAATCATTGTTTGCAGATGATTTGATATGCTATGTAGAAGACCCCAGAAACTCCACCAAAAGACACCTAGATTTAATAACCAAATTCAGTAGCATAGCTGGATACATCATCAACACTCAAAAATTAATAACATTCCTGTACACAAATAACAAACTCACTGAGAGAGAAATTAGGGAAACCACATAATAGCATTAAAAAGAAAAGAAAACAAACACGTAGGAATCAGTCTAACAAAGGAAGTAAAAGAACTTTACATTGAAAACTACAATACTCTGAAAAAAGAGATCAAAGACATATCAGAAAATGGAAAGATATCCTTTGTTCTTGGGTAGGAAGAACAAATATAGTCAAAATGGCCATACTTCCAAAATTGTTATACAGATTTAATGCAATTCCAATTAAAATGCCAATAGCACACTGTTATGGTTTGTGCCTAAATGTCCCCCCAAAATCTCATTAAATCATAGATGGGGCTTTTTCAGAGATGGGTGAATCTAGAGTGTGTGAGGCTGGGACTAAGGGCATGTGATTACTAAATCAATCCACTGATTGGTTTGGCAACACCCTTATCCTGGCAGCCTGGATGAGATATAAGGGGCAGAAAGAAGCTGTATAGTCCTCTTGCTTACCTTGCTGCTTTCTACCTACCTGCCTGCCATGCCAACCCCGCCTTGGACCCAGACGATTGTGGACTGAAACCTTTACAAACTGTGAGCTAAATAAACCTTTCTTCTCTTAACTTTGGGTGTTGGGTATTTTGTCTCAGCAGTGAGAGAAAAGTAAGGCACATACCTCACAGAATTAAAGAAAACATTCCTAAAATTCATTTGAAACCAGAAGAGACCTAGAATAGCAAAAGCAATTCTGGGCAACAAAGGCAAAGCAGGGGGCATCACAATCCCTGACCTGAAATTATACTACAAAGCTATTATGATAAAAACAGCATGGGGCTGGAGATTTACCTTAGCAAGCACAGAATCCTGAGTTCAATCCCAGCACCAAAAAAAAAAAAAAAGAAAAAGAAAAAAACAAAAACAGGGCTGGGGATTTAGCTCAGTGGTTAGAGTTCCTGACTTGTAAGCATAAGGCCCTGAGTGTGATCCCCAGCACCCAAAACAAAACAAAACAAAAAACCAAAAAACAAAAACAAAAACAGCATGGTACTGGCAAAAAAACAGATCTGAGGATCAGTGGAACAGATAAGAAGATGCAGAAACAACTTCAAACATGCACAGCCTCCTTATCTTTGCTAGGAATCAAACTCAGGACCTCACAGATAAGCAGTAAACATTACCACTGAGCTACATCCCCAGCCTTAATGTTAACACCTTACATTACCATGTCAAAAACTGAGAAATCGGGGCTGGGGATGTAGCTCAGTGGTTAAAGCGCTTGCCTTGCAAGCACAAGGACCCGAGTTCGATCCCCAGCACCAAAAACAAACAAAAAAACACCTTAAAAAAAAAAACTGAGAAATCAATACGTGTACTGGTACATTGCTATACTCATATAGATTTTATTAGATTTTCCCCTAACATTCTTTTTGTGTTCTAGGGTCCAGGATATCACATTATATTTAGCTGTCACATCTTAGTCTACTTGGGTCTATGATGACAATTTCTCACTTTCCTTTTTTTTTTTTTTTAACTGAGTTTAACATTTGTGTGTGTGTGTGTGTGGTTTTGTTTTTTTTTTTGTTTTTTTTGTTTTTTTGGTTTTTTGAAACAGGGTTTCAGGCTGGTCTTGAACTTACTATGTGGCCCAGCTGGCCTCAAATTTACAGTGATCCTCCTGCCTCTGCCTCCTGAGCGCTGGGATTACAGGCATGCGCCACCATGGCCAGGGAGTTCAATAGTTTTGAGGCGCACTAGTCAGGCATTTGGTACAGGATGTCCCCCAATTTGAGTTTGCCCGAGGTTTTTCTCATAAGTAGACTGTAGTGATAGGGTTTGGGAAAAGATGCCATGGTGGTAAAGTCCCCTTCACATCCTGCCCCACTAGAGGTATATGCTATCATCATATATCACTAGTGATAATAACCCAATCACTTGGCTCAACAAGCTTAGTCTTAGATTTATTGGAAAACGTAAGGATTTATATTGCTAAAACAATTTGAAATATAAGAGTAAAGTTGGAGGATTTATACTACACTATCTGAATTAATACAAAGCTACAGTAATGAAAAGATTGTGGGAATGGCATAAGGTGAGACCAATACATCTATGAAACAGCATAGATAGTTCAGAAAGAGACCCATACTTTTGAGGGAGTACAGGGGTTCAGACTCAGGGCCTTGAGTTTGCTAGGCAAGCACTCTACCACCGAGCTAAATCCCCAGCCCCATGTGACCCATACTTATAGAGCCCACCAAATTTCAACAAAAACATGGAAGCAATTCAATGAGGAATTGTGTTTTCATCAAATGGTGCTGGAAAAAGTGGTTATCCAACTGCAAAAAAAAGATACTGGAAAACCTGCCTAATGTCACCAAGTTTATGACTGATAGAGCAAGAATTCCAAGCCAGACTTTGTGGCTAATATGTGTTATGAATTACAAAAATGCATTTATAATCAATATTCTTAGGCCACAATAATTTTTACATATTAAATTCATTTTGAGGCTGTATTCTTTTTTCAATTTTTATTTCTTTATCAGTACATGTTTGTAGTATATAATGCTCACATTCTTCATGTACATAACACAAATTGGGGGGGTGCTGGGGATCAAACTCAGGGTCTTGCGCTTGCCAGGTGAGCACTCTATCACTTGAGCTAAATCCTCAACCCCTATATAGCACATCTTGACTCTCTTTTTATCCCTTTCCTCTCTCCGCCCTCCTGCTTCATCTCTTGGTGCCCTTCCCGTTTGCAAAAGATCCATCTCCTTTCTTTTTTTCCCC
>PVJO010019603.1:0-33855 GCA_004026905.1 Hystrix cristata
AAAAATATACAAACTGTCAATAAAGCATAACTCTCCATCTACAATATGTAACAAATCTCCCTATTGATTTATGTAGCTGGCGATGTATATTTCTATATTGGTTTTACTAGTTGTAATTATATACCCTTACCCCCATCCTTATCCCCAGAGTGTAATTTTAAAAGAGAACCAGTGGAAATAGAATGTGATTTTGAGGGAAATAAACCTAAATTGGAATAGTCCTGGCTCTATTATTTGTGAGCTAGGATATTTTCGGCAAGAAAGGAGGGGGAAAATATGTTATAAAATGAGGCAACATATCTTAAAGACATAGCCTAGGGACTGCAGCAGTCTGTGTAATAATACAATTTTTAAAAAATTGAAGTCAAGGGGCTGGGGATTTAGCTCAGTGATTAGAGTGCTTGCCTTGTAAGCACAAGGGCCTGAGTTCGATCCCCGGCACCACCAAAAAATAAATAAAAAAAAAATTGAAGTCAAATTCAGGTGTGTATTATTGTAGAAATGCAGAAAATAATTCAAATGATATAAACTAATTTGTGGTGAAATATTTAATTTACTTGAAAATTAATCCTCATTATTTTAGTAGCATAAAAACAATAGCTAACTTTCACTCTGATTATTTTTAATAGATTTAGTGTGGCTACAGGAACAACAATAAAAAGGCACTAAGGCAATAAGAAATCCAATTTTAAAAATGAGATTTAGTGCAGTCCTTGCTTTCCTAAAATCATTTAGGGACTATAATAGTAATCACTTATTTTTCCACCAATTAGCATTATTTTCCTCTTTAAATCTTGAGCAATCTGAAAGGGGTGATGGGCTGTTCAGTACAATTGTGTTCCCCTTATCTGTGGGCAATATGTTCCAAGACTCAGTGGATGCAAGAAATCACAGATAATTCTGAACTCTGCATGCTGTGGCTTTAGTTTTTCTGTTCATTTATGTTTGGTGCTTTGGTGCTAGCTTCCTCCAGCCTCGAATTTCATATACATACATAACTATTCTAAAGTTTGATGTATAAATCAGGCACAGTAAAAAGGTTAATAATAATAGTTAATAACAAAATAGTACAATTATAGCAAATACTATAATAAAAGATACGTAAATATTCTTTCTCTCAAAATATCTTACGGTACTGCACTCACCCATGCTTGCTGTGGTGATGTGTGATGGTACAATTCTTGTGCAACAAGATGAAGAGAGCTGAACAATCCATTCCAGGCACTGTGACACACCCTTAGGCTACTACTGACCTGATGACTATTTGGGAGCTGGCCAACTCAGGATGTCATCGGTCCACTCAGAAAAGCACACATTAAAATTCGTGGATTCTCCATTTAATATTTTGGAGCCACTGTTAATCTAGATTAAATGAGACAGCATAAAGCAAAACTACAGAAACGCACCTCACAATTCCTTATGTTATACATATAGACACATATAAATATACCTACCCACGACTTCTCTACATTATATTTACTCATGAACTGCTGAGGTTTGAATTTGTATTGGCAGGATCCAATTCTGGTTAGCATGTTATACCAGCCTTTGATTCTTATTATTTAAAATTATACTAAAAGTGTAGTTGGTTAGACTTGAATAATACTAACTTTATCTACCTACTCTTTATCGCTCTCTTTCTCTTTCAATTTCTCTCTCTCTCTCTGTATTTATATATTCACCTATGTATCATTATTTATACATACCTCCACCAGCTGGGATCAGTAATTGCTCTTTAAAACTACAAATTAGTCACAGCTGACCTTGAAGATGCAAAATTAAGTTTACTAAAAACATCCTCCTCTCTTTTTGTCTTCTCAGTCTCTTCCCCTTTGGCTCTCATTTCCATTTCCATTACCCCCCTTGGTTGTCAACTACTCCTGTATTGTTTATGTAGGAATTGATCAGTACTGGCAGCTTTCTAACCTCCTTTCATGGTTGTTTCCAACCACCTTCTGTTTGCCCCCAAATGCATTCAGGGGCCTCCAGGTACTTTCACATTACCATCCCTTCACTCTGTATTCTAACTTTCTTTGCTGCTTATTAAGCTAAGACTTCTTCCCATTGCTAATACAAAACTATCATTGTCCTACAAGGCTACCACCTGAACTATGGTGAATCACACTTTTACAACACAGCAGGCTAGTAATGAAAATCATCTGCAATGAGTTTAAATGTTTCCCCAAATCATGCTCTTTTACTTGGAAAAATCATTTTGGTTATATAAGTGGCTCAGAATTGTGTCATTATTTAGTTACAAAGGGGCTTATTTTTTTTAACAGTATAGCAATTACATCTTAAAATAACTATTATTCAATCCATTCTGCCAGCCTTGGGAGACTAAGCAGATGTCAAATATTCTAAAATATCTGACTCTAGGTGAGTTTGAGTTGTTACTGTGAAAGAGGCATTTTCAGATCTGTTACATAGAAGGGTGTCAGTAAGCTGCATACTTATATAATGATGCAGCAGCTCTCAGAGGGTCTCATCTGAAGCATAATTGTTGGGTCTTGGAATAATACTATTTTAGAACTAAATGAAGAAAATGTAGAACTCATTTCTGTATTCAATATTTTTAGTTGATGGGGAAGCAGTGTGATACAAATAACCAGAGGACCTGCTTGAAATCTTGTACCTAATTAAAGGAATTAAAGTCACACCCTAGGAAGATATCTGGACTTTAAATTATTATTCCAATATATTGCTTTTATTATTTACCTTCCCACTTTCATTCCATATTTACTGCTGAGGGTTGGGGGAAAGAGAGAAACAGGCAGAGACAGAGATTCAGAGAGAGAGAGAGAGAGAGAGAGAGAGAGAGAGAGAGAGAGAGAGAGAGAGAGAGAGTGAGTGGGAGAGACTGGGCACTTGAGATAACATGCGTCAATAGAATATGCTTGGATTTTCACATCAGAGCAGGCTGGCTTTGAAACTTGCCCAAGCCAAAATCTCTCCTTGTATAGATACTATCCTCTAGAATGATTGGAGTCCTTTGCCATCTTTCTGTGTCATCCTCTACCCATACTGGATCAGTCTCATCATCTTCAAAAGTGCTGCCGTTTCTGGCATTCTGAAAGAAAATTAGTTTTTATTCCACATATCCCTCCAGGTACTTCCCCATTTCCTACACTCTTTGTGTGGGAAAATTGTGAATACTGTACAGAAGTATTATCCAATCGTTTTCTTCTAGTTCTCCTTGGAACTTTCTTCAGTAAGGTCCTCCATCCTTCACTACAATGATGTGACTTTTCTCAAGGTTACCATGTAAGTCAACTGTGTGACATGAGTCTTATGCTTGGTTTGACAGCTCTAGCCTGAAAATTGTGCAAGGGTTAACCTTGTTGGAACTCACTCACCTTCAATCAACAGACTAGCCACGCTACCTCCTCGCAGCCGGACAGAGGGGCAAGACAAATAAAGAAGCTAGTACTCCAGTCCGCATTCTATCAGTGAAAACAAGACACATGGCAAAATCCAAATTCAATGTTAAGAGTAAACTTTGACTGCAGTAGGAAAATGGAAAAGCTACAAGCAAAGGGGATGAGTAGGTATAGGAGTAAAGAACTGAGAACAATGTGCTGATCGAGCACTGTTACTAATGTGTTCTGTAGCACTCAATTACACGGCCAAATCTAAGTGCTCATCTTTCTTTACTATATAGCACCGTGTGGCACAGTCGGTTACCCCTTCTGTCTTAAAACTCTTTCCTGTTGGTTTTTAGCTCAGCCCATATTTCTGGTTTTTCTTTTGCGTCTCATTGCCTTCTCTTTCTATATACATTGTTAGGTCAGAGTGGATTACATCAGGGTTCAATCTGGGGGCATTTTCTCTATTCTCTCTATACTTATTCTCCAACTGATTTCAACTATGTTCACAGCTTTAAAACCAAGTATAATAACAAGTGCTGGTGAGGATATGGGGAAAAAGGAACACTTCTTCACTCTTGATGGGGATGTGAACTAGTACAACCACTATGGACATCAGTGTGGAGATACCTCAAAAAGCTGAAACTAGAAATTCCATTTGGCCCAGCTGTCCTCCTTCTAGGTGCATTCCCAAAAGAGTTAAAAATCAGCAGATTCCAAGAATACATGCATACCCATGCTTATAGAGGCGCAGTTTATAATAGTTAGATCTTGGAAAAGTGCACATGTCCATCACCAGATGAATGGATAAGGAAAATGTGGTATTTACACACAAGACACTACTATTCTGCCATAAAGAAAAGTAAATTTAAGGCATTTGTAGATAAATGGATGCAACTTGACTGTTTTATGAGTGCTGGGGATTGAACTTAGGGCCTTGTGCTTGTAAGGTAAGTACTGTAACCACTGAGCTAAATCCCCAGGCCAATGGATACAACTTGAAAACATCATGGTAAGTGAAACAAGTCAGACACATACGATAAAATATTACATGGTTTCTTTCATATGAGAAACTCAAAATATATATATACACAAAGAGCCAAATAGAAGATAGATAAATAGGAAGTAGGGAGAAGTTCAAATAATTTCCCAAATACCTATTCCATTGTTTAAAAAATATTTTAATATATATGCAAATTTGTTTCATCTATACTACTAGTTTCTTTTAGTTCATTGAAAATGAAGTTCTGTGCTATTATCTGTTTCTTCTTTGTAAGAGAGAACTTTTTGCATATATCTTGTACTCTGAATAACTGCTTTTAAGATAATGATACACGGTGTGTTCACTCTTGCTATTCTCTTATTATTTTGTTATGAAATTTTATTTTTTCATAAAATAAAAAAAATTTTAAAAAGACTATCAAAAACTGTAGAACTGTTCACTTACAATGGCTAAAATATTGTTTTGCTATTTTTATCACAATAAAAAAAAATTTATATACTGATAAAGCACAAATTTATACCTTTAGTTTGTGTCTCTTAATTCTCTCACATTATATATAGCGTCCTATATCTAAATAAATGTCTGATAGAAAACTGAAGTCATAATATATATCTCCAAAGCCACTGCTCCTCCCCACCCGTCTCCCAGTATGCCCTTCCTGGTATCTCTTCTGTCTCTGTAACTGGCAGCCTCACACTTCTAGTTACTATAATGCTCATGTTTCTAGACCTAACAACATTTTGGTCATCCTTAACTCAACCTTATCTCCTACATCTCCCATTGAACCTATCAATCACCTATTCCTACTTACTCTGCTTTCAGTGTATAACCAGGAACTGAGTACAACTCTCCAACTCCACTGTGCTGTACAGGCCCTCACCATCTCTAGCCTAATCCACTGTATTAGCCTCTTCACTGGTTTCTATTACCCATCTTCTACCATACGTAGTATATTCGCAAAATATAGCCAGAGTAATCCTTCTAAAGCAAAAGTTGGATTATAACACTCTTCTGATTATAACTCTCCAGTGGTTTTCCAATTGCATTCTGAATAAATCCCAAATCCTTATAATGACTTTTAAAGCCCTACCAAAAGCTGGTCTTACTACTCCTCTGACTACATCCTTCACTACACTTAACCTCTTTCTGTGACATAAAGAAACCTCAGCATATATCTGTGCTTTTATAGATCTAGAATTACTACTGTGAGAACAGGGACTCCTAACACAATTATGTGGGCTTCACATTACAAAATTACAGGGAGTAACATAAGCTACGTAAATATTTCTGCTGGAGTTGTATAGTTCTCAACCTGTAGAGTCTTAGATCTTTATCTTAGGGAAGATAGAAATAAACTATGTGAATCAATAAAATGCAAAATATACAATTTAGTGATGAGTGTTAAAGGGAAAATAAAGAAAGTAAGATGCTCAGGGTGAACAACAAATTCTAAATAGGATGGACTTGAAAGCCCTTCACTCAGAGGATAACCTTTAAATAAATTATTAGAGGAGGTGAGAGAGCAAGCCTTGTGGATAACTGGAACATTCCAGGTAGATGAAGGAACAGTATCTGACAGATTAAAACGTGCTTTTCATGTTCTAAAAACTGAAAAGAGGCCAGTGTGGCTGCAGAAGAGTGAGCCAAGAAGAAAGATTCAGAAAATGAGGTCGCAGATATAAAGGTAGCCATTCCATTATTGTATCGAGTCATGTAAAGTCTTTGGCTGAACTGTTTCCCTTACAATTTCTTCATAGATTCAGATCTTATAATTAAGTCTTTAAACTATTCTCAGTTGATCTTTGTAACTGGTGAGAAATAAGGATCTAGTTTCATTCTTCTTCATGTAGATATATGATCTTTTAATCAATAGTTCATAATTTTCATTGTAGAGATCTTTCTCTTCTTTTGATTAAATCTACTTCTAGGTATTTTTTGTAGCTGTTGTAATTGAGCTGTTTTTCTTGATTTCTATTCCAGACAATTCACTATTAACAAATAGCAGTGTTAATGATTTTTGAACGTTGAATTTGTGTCCTGTGATTTTCCTGTGTTCATTCATTAGTTCGAATAGTTTTTTGATGTAGTATTTGGGGTTTTCTATTTATAAAACCTGTCATTTGCAAACAGTGATAATTTGACTTATTTTTGAATACTGATACCCTTTATTTATTTCCCCTGCTTAATTACTCTGGTTAGGACTTCCGGCACTACGTGAAATAAAAGTGATGAAGTCCATTTCTTGCTCCAGATCTTGGAGAAAAAGTGTTCATCTCCCCATTCAGTATATTTGATTGGTTTATTATAAACATTTTATTATGTTGAAATCCATTATCTGCATGCCTGATTCATTTAGTATTTTATGATAAGAGAATGTTGAATCTTGTATTTTTTTCTGCATTGAGGTGATCATGTGTTTTCTTCCTTTCATTCTGTTGATGTAGTATATCACGTTTATTGATTTGCATATATTGTATCGCTCTTTCATCCACAGAATGGATCCTACTGGATCATATTGAGTAATCTTTTTCATGTGCTTTTGGATTCAGTTTATTAATATTTTATTGAGGATATTATCATGTAGTTTATTGTTATTTCTATGGTGTCCTTATTTGGTTTGTGTATTAGGGTAACACTGGCCTCAGACTATGTTTGGGAAATTCTTTCATTAATATTTGGCATAATTTAAGGATAATTAGTACTAGTACCTCTTTAAATTTTCAATAGAATGTAGCAATAAAGTCATATGATTCTTGATTTTCATTTGATGGGAAAATTTTATTACTGATTCAGTTGTTTGACTAGCTCTGGTTCAGGTTTCCTATCTCTTCATTATATAGTCTTCATAAGGTTTATGTGTCTGCAAAATTTTCCATTTCATAGAGTTTATCAAATCTGTATGCACATAATGTACACAATAATCTCTAATGACCTATTGTGTTTCTGTGGCATTAGTTGTAATGTCTCCTTTTTCATTTCTGATTTTGTTGAATTCTTCTTTCCTTTTCTTAATCTTGCTAAGCATTTGTACATTGTATTTATCTTTCTGAAGAACTAGCTCTTTATTTTATTGATCTTTTATATTTTTATGCACTATTTCATTTATTTCTGCTCTGATCTTTATTATTCTTTCCTTTCTACTAATTTGGGGTTTTGTTTGTTCTTTTCCCCCTAGTTCCATGACATGTAATGACAGGCAGCTATTTGAGATGTTCAGATGGTTTTATTTTTTTCCTGCGGGCATTGATTGCTATGAACTTCCCCATCCGTACTGCTTTGTTGTATTCCACAGGGTTTGGTATGTTGTGTCTCTATTTTAATTTGTGTCAAGAAATTTTTCAGTTTCCTTTTTGGTCTCCTCCTGAGCTATTTGCTGTTCAAAAGTAAGTTGTTTTTTCTGCCCATGTATTTATAGTTTCCAAGTTGCTTTTTGTTATTAATTTCTAGCTTTATGCATTGTTCTCAAGAAAGATACTATGATTTCAAGTTTTAAAAATGTGCTGCTTCTTGTTTGCAAACATGATCAATCCTGGAGAGTGCTCCATTCACCGATTACAAAACTGTGTATTTGCTGACTGTTGGAGGGAATGTTCTATAGATGGCTCAGATTCATTTGGTCTAAGGTGCAATTATCTCTGTTGTTCCTTTGTTGATTTTTGGTCTAGATAATCTGTGCATTGCTGAAAAAGGAGGGGCAAAATCCCCAATTATTATTGTATCAAAGTCTATCTTTTCTTTTGAGTAAATTAATCTTCACTTTATGTGCTTTGGTGTACTGATATTAGGTGCATCTTATTGATGAACTTACCCTTTTATCATTCTATAATAACCTTCCTTGTTCTTAGCTATGGCTTTTTTTAGATTTTCCTTTTTATTAGAGCATGTTTATAGTACAAACATGTTTATGTTTTGTGGGGAATTGTTACATGTACATAATACTTCTTAATTCCTTTTTTCCAACCTCTTTGCCTTCCTTACTTCCCCCTTCCATCCATCTCTTGATATTTTTCTTTTCTTGGTACAGGCTTGCAGTACATAATATTTACATTCCTTGTGCAGAGTTGGTACATGTGCATAACACATCTTAATTCCTTTATTTCATCCCCTTTCTTCACCTTCTTTTCCATCCCTCCATCTCTTGATCTCCTTAAATTTTGAGAAAGATCTATCTCCCTATTTATTACCTACCTTTTATTTTGCTGTTTATTTATAGTTTGGGTTTCTCATAGAAGAAAAATACGCAATATTTAAGCTTGTGTGTCTGATTTATTTCACTTAAGATTATGGTCTCAAGGTGCATCCATTTTCCTACAAAAGACTCAGGATTTTCTTTCATTATGGCGGAGTAGTACTCCATTGTGTGTAAAAACCACATTTTTTACCCATGCATTTTTGAAGCTCACATAGGCTGATTACAAGATTTAGCTGTTATGAATTGTGCTGTCATAAACATGAGTATGCATGTATCATTGCAATATGATATCTTTAACTCTTTCAGATACTAACAAGAGGAATAGCTAGGACAAATGCAAGTTTTAGTTTTAGTTTTTTGAAGAATCTCCATACTGATTTCGATAATGAATGTTCTATTTTATATTCCCTCCAACAGTGTAGAGGCGTTTCTTTTTCCCTGCAGCTGTCAGCACTTGTTATTATTTGACTTCTTAATGATGGCCATGTTTTCTGGGGTAAGATGGTATCTCAATATTGTTGTAATTTGTATTTCTCTAATGGCCAGTGATGTTGAGCATCTCTTCATGTATTTATTAGCCTCTGTACTTCTTCTTCTGTGGAATGTCTATTCATTTCACTTGCACATTTTTTGATTGGGTCTTCTATTTGGGGGATCTAATTTTTTTGAGTTCTTTATATATTCTAGATATTAGTCCTCTGTCTGAGGTATAGCTGGAAAAAAATTTCCCATTCTATAGATAGTCTTTTGACTGTATTGGTTGTTTCTTTCGCTGTGAAACTTTCTAATTTGATATGATGCCATTTGTTGATCATTAGTAGTACTTCCTGTGCAACTGGTGTTCTTTTCAGAAAGTCCTTGCTTAAACCTGTGACTTCAAGAATTTTATGTATTTTATCTTCCAGCAAGTTAAGTGTGCCTTTTTTAACATTTAGTTCTCTGATTCATTTTTATTTCAGTTTAGTTCATGGTGAGAGATGTGGGTCTAGATTCAATCTTCTCCATTTGGATAGCCAGTTTTCCCAACACCATTTATTAATGACACTATCTTTCCTCCAGTGCAGGTTTTCGGGCCGATTGTCCAAAATCAAATAGTTAAATGCCGGGGTTGTTTCTGTATCCTCCATTCTGCTCCATTGATCCTCATGTCTGTTTTTGTGCCAGTACCGTGATGCTTTTTTAAATTTTTTATCACAATAGCTTCGTAATAAAATTTCAAGTCTGGGATTGTGATACCTCCCAATTTGCTTTTACCCGGGATTGCTTTTGCTACTCTAGGTCTCTTTGGTTCCATATAAATTTTAGTATTGTTTTCTCCAGTTTTTTGAAGAATGCGGTTGGAATTTTGATTGGTATTGCATTAAATTTGTGTATCAAATTTGGAAGTATGGCCATTTTGACTAAATTGGTTCTGCGTATCCAAGAACAGAATATATCTGTCCATTTTCTGATATCCTCTTTGACTCCCTCTTTCAGAGTGCTGTAGTTTTGTTGCAGAGGTCTTTCACCTCTTTAGTTAGGTTAATTCCTAAGTATTTAAGTATTCTCAGCACTATTGTAAATAATATTTTTTCCTATTTTCTTTCTCAGTAGGTTCATTATTAGTGTACAGGGATGCTATTAATTTTTGTGTGCTGATCTTGTATATTGACACATTGCTGACGTCTATTTTATCTGGTATTTATGGCTAATCCTGATTTCTTTTGCCAGCCCTTTGCTTTTCAGTCTATGTGTGTGTTTAAAGGTGAAGTGAGTTTCTTGTAAACAATATACAGTTAAGTCTTTTTTTATATCCATTCAATCACTCCATGTCTTTTAATTGGAGAATTTAATACATTTATAGATAAAAGTATAAAGATATTTTATCTTCTACAAATGCAGTAAGTTCATCTCCTAATATCCTTATTACTTTGTTCATTTTAAATACATTTTATAACCTAGACCAATTTTGAATAGTTTACGTTACTTTATGGATGTTTATGCAAGTACTGCTGATTGTATTGGGAATATTGTTTCATCAACTCAAATTTAAGTACTATCTTTACTCCATATTTCTGGTAAAATATCTGTTTATGAGTTTGGAATGGATCTATTTCTAGCTAAGAATTTACACAGGAATCACTGTTCATGTTGTCTATGTTTTCCAGCAAATTTCAAAATATTCAAATAGGGATTTTTTTTGGTTAAATGAATTTCTAAAAAGATTATATTTTCAAATCATGAAGCTTCTTTAAATTTTTGGGATGTCCTCTATTAAATTGTGATTTTTTTTTTTTTTTTTTTTTTTGGTACTGGGGATCAAACTCAGGGCCTTGTGCTTGCAAGGCAAGCACTCTAACCACTGAGCCAAATCCCCAGACCAATGATTATTATTTTTAACAACCAGTTATATTTCATTTTTAAAACTTTTATTCCAGGAACATATACATACACAGTTGTAAGTGAAATTGATGATTTCTTTTCTATTACTATTATCTTTACCCGATTCGTCCTCTTAAAACTAATCCAACAACCAAAATGAATTCACAAGTTCTGTGTATTACTCTATATTGTTTAACCACATAGTGTAGTCTGATAGGTTTTTTCTTAAACTTATTAATTCTTTCACATTTTATACCCCTTTGAGACCTCTTATCAGAAAAAGAAGTCAATGTGAAGAAAATGTTGATGCTTGGCTTGTCATCTTCAACCTGATTCTCATCAAACAGATTTTGTGTAATTGCTTTAAATATTATTTTAGCATTTTCATTATATTTTCCTCTATATAATTTTCTAAATATAACTTTGTCTTTTTGGCAAATTTGTAATTAGGTTTGCAATAATTTTCAGTTCTCATTTTAGTGTAAAAATTACTAGAGTCATTTGTATGTAAATGGATGTTCCTTGAGAACATACTATTAAGTGAAATAAATCAGACACTTAACAGTACACATCGAATTGTTTCTCTGATATGAGAAACCATAAGTGTAAATGAGGACAAACGGGTAGAAAAGATATTTTGTTTAAAAAAAAAAGAGATAGTATTCAAAAGAGAGGAGAACTAGATAGGGAAAAGGGGGATAAAGAAGAAGGTTAAAAGAAAAGTAAGATGAAAGGGGAAAAAATGGTAAAATGTAACTACAATTGTTGCAAATAGGGAGGGGTGGGTGAATGAAAGGGAGGGGAGGGGAAGGGGGGAAGAGGGGGGAAAACCAAGATGTATCATGTACAGGTACAAAATAACCATGTTGATTATGATCATTATGTATACAATGTACCATTACATGTTCTTGGTAAAAATAAAAAATTAAAAAAAAAAAGAATTTGGCATACATAGTTTTTTT
This sequence comes from Hystrix cristata, assembly GCA_004026905.1. Classification (NCBI taxonomy): domain Eukaryota; kingdom Metazoa; phylum Chordata; class Mammalia; order Rodentia; family Hystricidae; genus Hystrix; species Hystrix cristata. The sequence continues at coordinate 11,884 of PVJO010019603.1, forward strand.
TTTTTAAAACATTTTAGTTTTCTTTCTAACTGATATTGCCAGTTATTAGTTGTGTTCTAGAACAATATATTTCCTTCTCCTTGAATATAATTTTCTCTATGGAAATGTTTGACTAAGTTTGTAAATTCTATCACTCAAAATTTATATTTTAATTTAATTTTGTATATTTGATACATCAATTTCTGAGAGGAAAATATTAAGGACTCCATCTCTCATTGCAGATTTATCTATTTTCAGTACTTTTAGAGAATATTTTACTATATAGTTTGATATTACTTTGTTCTACAATTATGCTAAATATGAAAATGGACATACTATTATTTTTCACACACACACATGCACATACACACACTTGATGATCCATAACATTTGAAAACACACAATATTCCTAGTTATATCAACAAATGCTTTTAAATGTTACTTTGTCTCATTATACTGTTGATAGTCTTATTATGATGTTATTTTTAATAATCTATTCATCTTTGTGCTTTTAACCTTATAGTTTATGTGCATTTTCATCTCTTTAAGAATGGTTAGTAATTTCTATTACCAGTTTGGTCTAATTTTTTACATCATGTTTTTTGTTTATGATTTCTTTCCCCCTCATTTTCTCCTTTTCTAGATTGATTTATTAAAATTTTTGTAATAATTATTCTCCTGTTTTTACACTCTCTCTAGTTCCTTAGAAATTACGGTTTCGTTTTTATCTTAAGCAATCAATATGTAGTTAACAGTTATGCAAATTTTATGGCTTCAACAATCAAGAATTAGACAGTATCTGTATGAAAATATGCTAACTGTCCTCAAATATCTTACACCACCAGGTTTATTTTAAAAATAATTATCTTGGATTAAACTGGGCAAGTTACCAGTCAACTTTATAGTATACTTCCTAACCTTCCTTGAACTTAGTTGTGGTTATATGATCAAATTCTGGAAAGTTGTGTGAGAAAGTGCAGTTCACTTCCTATTTCAAGACAAAAATACTTGTCCTAGATACCCACACGCAGGATGAGATGATTTAGAAAATAGCTGTAAAATTTGCAGAGGAGTAATTACTGTATGTATATAAATTCCTTTGGCTCTATGTGAGATATAGTTATGTATATTAAAATTGTGAACACTTAAAAATAAATGCCAAATTGGACTATGGGAAATTGTCAAATGGTTGCTTTTGATCAGGGAAATGGGCAATTTCATATGTTTCCACTTAATAACAAGTCAAAACTTATAAGGGGCATAGGTAATATCACCTTTTTCCATAGAGGGATTTAAACTACAAAGTCTTAATTTGAACAGTCAAGAAGTAGATTATTATTACTTAAAAAGTAAATATTATAGTACCTATAATATTAAATATAATATAAAAATAAGTATCAGGAAGTAGATATAGAAAGAAGTGAGTAGCGAATATCCTCATCTTTCATAGGATTTTGTAATTACATATTATAGTGCATTACAGTGTCATTGATTTTAAGATGCATCATTATTATATATGTAATTAATTTTTAATTCAGAGTCATCAATGTCTTTTCATGTTTCATAATTTAAACTATTGTGTTCAACAAGAATTTGTGGTTCTACATTTCTTTGAAAAATTAAATAGGAATGCTACAAGCCATCACTGATAGTTTCCTAAGCAACCACTGTAATTATTTAAAAGCAACCTACTTTGAATTTTCACATCAGGACTATTGCAATTTATCCAACTCAACACTATCACCACTGCAAATGCCTTTCAGTAATCTAACACATTATTTACATTAAAATAAAGCAATAGGATAGAAATTCAGACAAACTTCTGAGTTATAAAACCCAGAACCATATAAAATACTTCTAGCAGAAAAGGGAAATACTAGAAATAGAAAAGATAATATAGACTAAGAAGGAGCAAGATCAGATCTTCTAAATACACCGATAAATATAAAAAGAAAATTAACCTACTAGAAAGAATGAATTCCTGGATGATGTCAAAACTCATAGACCAACAGTGTGGTATATAAAAAAGATTCATCTAAATCAAAATTAGATTGTAATAATAAAAGTAAAATAATTATAAAAGATCTACCAGGCATATACAAAATAAAGCTCTTGTGACATTAAATTTATGAATGGCTGAAATATAAGCTAAAATATTAAAAGCTGATGTGTTATTTGGCAAAGACATATAGATATAGATAATTTTTCTTTTTATCCCCCATCCTGGGGATTGAATCAAAGGCCTTCCCTCTGAACTACATCCCCAGTCACCATTTTTATTGTTTTTTTCCTAATTTTGAGACGGGGTCTTGCTCAGTTGCTAAATTGCCCACACTGGGCTCAAACTTATTATCTTCCTGCTTTTTTTTCCCAGAGTGCTGGAATTACAGGCATGTGCTACCACACCTAGCTAGTGATAAATATATTTTAATATTTTAATATATGAATAAGGCAACTAGAATTCTCAAAACATAAAATATAGCAATGCAGAAGTAACTAAAACAATATATCATAATATGAGATTTCAAGTACTTCGAGCTTGTGACACCACAATGTAGTAGAGCTAGAGAGTAACAGTAAAAGTACAGATAAATAATACCAACAGAGTAAATTCTTAAATTAAATTAAAATTATTTATGTTCTAATTTGGAGGAGACAAAAAAATCAAAAGTAAATTTTTATTATCTATAAAATGAAAAAATCCCCAAGTATAATGACTAGTACATACTCAGGGAAAGATACAATCTTGATGTCAAAATGAATGAGTAATATAATTAAGTAGTTAAAATATGTGAGAAATAATGACAGAACAAAGCTATAAATTCCAGAAGGTACTAGGAAGTGAACTAAAGACCCAAACCAGTGTAATTAATTAAATAATGTGAAACTTTTGAACATTGTATTAATGGAGTACTAACTAGAGTGAACACACTTGTGCCAAATATAAAAACCAAATGAAAAGTGAAATATAGAAATAAAAGAAATTAAAAGGATTAAAATATAGAATACAAGGATGATTTTTGTGAAATTAAAAGGATTAAAATATAGAATACAAGGATGATTTTTGTGAAATTAATATTCAAGTTAACATCATAAAAGACACACTAGTCAGCACATTAATATATAATTTATATAATATGTAATATATTACAGATTACGATATATTACAAATTACATATCTACTATGTAAACCTATCTTATTTACTTATTGTTAGAAAATGATGTTTCTTTTCTATCAGTCCTGTTTTAACTTTGCTCAAGTGTCTACAGAATTGTTTAAAATCACTTCAGTGGTCTTTCCTACCCATCCAGTGGTTTGAGCAGGGAGAACTGCAGTCCAGTCTTCAGTGGAGGGCTGGGCACCCTCATCTTCAGTGAACTGCTAACAGGCACAGAGACACCTGCATGCCTTCACCGCCCAGTGTGTGGCCTCAGGGTGAGTAGTAGTAAACTCAGGAGCTAGAGTAGTCCAATCAATCTGAAAGTTCTCTTCGGCCACAGCTTTTCATCAGCAAGCTGTTCATCCTCTTCAATCTCTTCAGGATGCCTCGAAATAGAGATTAGCCATGACTTCCCATGAGTAGATGTTGGCATATATTCACAGAAATCCCCAGGCCAGCTCCCACCACATCAAAGCCATTAAGTGAGTCCCCTTCTTATCTCATAGGATGGTAATATCCACATCATGCAGAGGAGAACACAGGGCAGTGGGAGGCTGGTTAATATAACCTACCTCTGTGAGAGGCTGGTGGTAAGCCCTGGGACCAGTGGACCGGTGGGCCGGTAAATACCAGAAGTGGCTCCCAGAAGGATTCCTGGGTCTGGGTAGCAAAGGTTCCAGGAATGAAGTACAGTCAATAGGACTGGCCCCAGTGACAGCAGCAAACTTCAGCATAGTCCACTGTGTTGCAGGGTATGACACTGACATCAGCAAGGTTTCCAACGGCCCCAAAGGCACAAGCTGCCAGAAGAAGCTTTTCTTCCAATTTGTAAAGTAGATGCATCATTTTTCCTTTTCTAAATGCATTGTGCTATCTGGAAATCAAAGTTTGTGTCATCAAAGTGGGATCCTGCTGCAAAGAATTTTAGGATTTCCTCCTCCTCCTGTAGAAAGACATCAAGGTTCTAGGTATTGTGTGAGATGTCCTTCAAATTACTACAGGAGTTGTAATAAGTAATGCAGAGTGGATTCCTCTGTGAGTGATGTGAAAAGGCTATCTCTCATTTAGGCTTATTTTTCCCTCTTTTCTGTCTAATGTAGGGAAAAAAAACAGTATTGGGCGACAACCATGCTGCCCTTGTCAGCTCATTAGAAACCTTCCATTATATTTGATGTCATTGATCATATAATTCAATGTATAAAGACATCATTATACAAAGCTTATAGCGGGTCCAAATACTAGAGTCAAACGTGTCTCTAACCTTCAATGGGGGGACAGTTACCAATTTGGTAGTAAAGATTACAGTAACAGCTTATCCAAATCAAATTCAAATATCTGACTTACCATAAAATTAAAATACAAATTTCCTCTTTTATGTTTAAAATATTATTTGAATTATACAGTGCATGCTTTTCTCTACAATACTAAATATCACATAGTCAGAGGCTTTTCTATCTTGGAGGAATTTAATGATGATTTTGAATATATATTATGAGAGGAGAGAAAAGTATGTCATGAGTACTTCTAGAGATCAGGAAATCTAGCAGTGAAGAAAAGAAACTATAACTGTTTTATGGAAAAACATAATTTTAATTATTATTAGATACTATACATCTCTGTTTACCCCAAAGCTCACCAACTTTTAGTACTGACTTTATCTAAGAATGGCGTAGGAGATATACAACTCATAAATGGGAGTTCAAAATCTATGTATTTCTAGCTTAGCTAAACCCTATGAGGAGGGCTTATGAGTTTATATCAATAACTTAGAGATAACCTGGGAAGAAATGATGGATAGCCAAGTTTAGACACATTTTAGAGCTATAATTGTGTACAAATTAGGTAATTTTCTTTGCAGAGAATGACTTTCTGCTCTATATTTTTTCACTGAAAAATATTGTGCGATTCAGACTTAGTTTTCCTTGATAATTTTCTTAATAAACTAAATTATGATTTATTTATATTATAGCCTTGTCTGGAAATCAACATTAAACTCTAATGATTTGACTCATGCAGAAAATAAGGAATGGAAAAAAATAACCAGAAAATGGAAATATCTTTGTACATTTCTCTCCTTTTCCTATGACAAAGAATCAATAGTCACTGAACCGCAAATGTCTATATGTTTGTTCTTTTTCTCATTCATACATTCTGTGCTGTGTGTGCTAAAAGCTGGAAAATCACTCATGAAAAAGATATAAAAGTCCCTTTCCTCTAAGACTTCAAGAAGGATCAAAATTAAATTTGTAATTATAATGAGATTATTACTACTATGTAGAAATTGGTGATTGATTTGGGATTATATACATACTCCAAATATGGGAGGTCAATAAATGCCTTAAGAGAGATAGAAAGTTCTTCCCTGCATTGATGGATACTCTTGGATTGGATTAAAGGATTCTGGTAACTTGACTGCAGAAAACACATACTCAATCTCTAAATTCTGTATTTAGTTAAATTTGAATATAGGCACATACCATGATAGTATTAGAAACATCAGTGATATATTAACATTAGAGGTTATATATATTTTATATCACATGTTTATGACTATTTGAAGGATGATAGTTATTAAATTGCCTCTAGATCTTATTTAAAGAATTAATGAAGGATGTACAATAATATCACATATTTCATGTTTTGATCATTCTATTTCAGTATAAATAGCTTTATTTGTACTAAGTGTTTTACTTTGTGTTTAAAAACATTATTCACAAAAGAGATCTATGCGGGCTGGGGATTTAGCTCAGCGGTCAGAGTGTTTACCCTGCAAGCATGAGGCCCTGAGTTCGAGCCCCGGCTCAAAAAAAAAAAAAAATTCAAAAGAGATCTACAGAAGTATAAGAAGTTCATGGCATAAGTAGTTTAAAAATCTCTGAGACCAGACAATTTCATAAGCAAATGGGAATGCAGAAAGGAAGATTACTCCAGGCAGAGGCAGCAATCTATTAAAAAGAAAAACGCGACCAACAGAGAGTATTGTCCAACTGATGAACACAGAATAATTTTCTAAATTATCTAAGTTTTGGCTTGGCAAGATACTTATAATGCTAGTTGGTAAGAGGTGAAACAGGCCAAAAGAACAGAGGCAATGTTTTGAATGAGCATTGTAAAACATGTCGAAATAATAATACATCATCAATCATTTATAAGTAGAGGAGAAATGCTACCAGATTTCTACTTATGCATATTCTATACTTATTTCTCAATATGTTATAAATTGTGGAGGAGCAACCTCAAGTGTCGTTCATTTCTTTTTCTTAATTCACAGTATTTGTGCCGAGTTCAGAGTTAGGAAATTGTTAGACAAAGAGAGTTGTGGGACTTACATTTGTTACTATTATTATTTAATAATTGAAAAGAACATGTTTATAACTTGAGAGAAGATAGCACCTGTTTCAGTTACTTTTGTCATGCTGAGACGAAATACCCAACACCCAAAGCTAAAGGAGGAAAGGTTTATTTCAGCTCACAGTTGGAAGAAGTTTCAATCCATAGCTGGCTGGCTCCAAGGCAGGGCGGCATGGCAAAGGGGCATCACAGAGGAAAATCAGTCCACAGAGTAGCAGGGCAGGCAGAAGGTAGCAAGCAGCAGCAGCAAGCTTGCCTTCTTTCTGTCTCTTTGTATTCCATTCAGGCTACCAGCCTATCGGTTGGTGCCACCCACACCCAGGGTGGGGCTTCCATTATCCATACCCTTAATCCACACTCGCACATCCTAGATCCAGCCAGCTCTGAAAAACCTCACCTGTGAGCACATGAGGCTTTTTCAGGACATCTAGATACAAGCCATAACACAACCAGTAAAGAAGAGATGGAAAGTAGATCTGAGAAATGGAATAATCACTGGGAATAGGAGAAGTTAAGGTCAACAATTTAGATGGAGAAAGCAGTAGAAATCCTTGAACACTTTAAGTCTTACCTGAGCTACTTATGACTGTGGCCCTTGACTTTGGACACAGGTTGATTCAGATACACTGCTGGTTAATCTTGAGGACTTGGTAAATCAAATTAGGGTAATTTAATGGAAGGCAATCAAGGGTGTGTTTATATAATAAAATTAGGGATATTGGGGTTTGTTCCTCCTTTTCCTCTTTCAAATTGTTGCTGCCTCTCTAAAATTTATGAAATAATTTTATAAAAAAACTTTTTCCAGGTAAATATATACTGATTAATTTTGAGCAGAAGTCTAACATTCTTTTAAAAAATGATATAAAGCAATAACAGAAAGCTTAAAGCTAAAGCACTCACTCATAATATGAATTCTGTAGATACGCTATGTGTTCCATGGGTTTATGCACAATTTTACATATGAATTTTAAAAGATGCTTATAATGTATTGGATTTTTGAAAAATATCTGTGACCCCTAAAATGATAAGAACCATTGCAGTCTAAAATGAGTTTTTGGCATGTGGTCCATCCATACCCATTGAATATGAACATACTTTCCCTTTCTTACAGTTTAACAGAAAGCAAGGCTCTCCTAGATCATCAAACAGTCTTGCATTCCTCAAAAAATGTATGATCCTCTCCCTTCATATAGCTACACAGGAAATACTTATTCCTAAATTATGAGATTCTGTGAGTCCAAACCTGGACAGAAATGAATAAAACATACATTTGGACAATGTTTCTGTCCACGTAGAATACTTTCTTCAATCTTCATGTCTTACTTTCTATGCTGCCTCTCTTTTACCTCTAATGCAACATTTTGCTATACTTTTTACATTGATAAGAATTTTTGATTATTGGTAGGTAAAAATGTGTGGAATCACTTAAAAAAATTACCAATACAGATTTGAGCTGGCTCCTATATACTTGCCCTAATTTTTCTTCTACACTACTCACAGTTACATCTACTTAGGTCTCACACAGGATCTCATATCCATCTCAATTAATGATTCACATTTGAATCAGGAAGAAATTATTTTTCTAATATAATCTTATAATTTGTTGGGATGTATGATAGGCTCATGACTCTACAAAACCATTTGACCTCCCCCCAGTCTCTGTAAGTTTTCATTGAAAATTTAAAACAGGATCTGACAAACCAGGTTCTAATCCATGACTTCCACATAGCACACTAAGTGGAATTTCCTAACTAGAATTACTGTCAGTCTGTTCCCAAGCCCTGAGTGTTAGGCTGAATTCCCTTCATTGAATTTGTATTATTTATTTACTCTTTTAAATTCTTTGTAGTTCTGAGCATAAAGCGGCATGAATGAAGCAAACAAAGCATCAGATATTAACTCTGGAGAAATGCTTGGAATGATAAGTAATTGGCTACAGAAAAAGTCTGATTTGTGTCATACAACATCCATGTCTGATTTCAAGCCAATACCTGGCATGACTGAACATGTAATCGGGAGGCAATGTACATAATCCATTTTACTGAGCTGCTACAAGAGAGCTACAGCACATCTCTGGTTACATACATTAGCAACAAAGTAAAAGGGACCAATTACACAACTGTAAAAAATCCCAATTTATCTTTACAGCTTCCCTGTCACCTGCTCTTCAATATTCTATTCCAAAGTATCAGAAACTCGTGCCCTTTCTTGAACACACACTCACACACACACACACACGCGTGCACGCATGCACACATCTATACATATGTGATAGTTAACTGATTGCATCAACTTGAGTAAGAAATGCCAAACTAAATCGACTCAGCATAGTTTTGGATGTGAAGACATAACCTAGAGAGAATTGTGCCCAGAATGGTATAAAAGGGAAACAAAGAAGAAAGGCTGCTGCTTTTGTTTCTTCAGAGGAGCTCCAGTCTTTGCCTGTACCTTGGACATCAGCCTTCAGTGCAGATTCTTCGGCCGCCCAAAACGGATTCACATGGGACACTACAGTGAGCTCCAGGTCCTCAAGTGGATCCTTGGGAACCCCAGTGCACAGACAGCCCTTTTACACTCTTCCACACCGGACTCTGTGGGTGGCCATTGTAAACCAATCTGGTAAATTCTTATGTATTTGTATATCTTGCATTAAATCTGTTTCTCTAGTAAGCACTGACTGATATAACACAAGTGTGAACATATTTGTAATGCTACATGGATATAAAATATTTCATTGCTTTTAAACTATTATCAATTAAATCAATTTTACCAAAGTTTACATTGTAGCAAGTTGCTATATCCATAACTTGAATTAAAACTAATCCAAAAATGCAAAATATCATTTTACATTGAACAATTAAACTTTACAATATCACAGGGAATATCTCTATAGAGGAAACTTCTCAATTTTTTTTCCTGAGTTAGCGATAGAGAAATTCAACAAAACAAAATATCTTCTGTACTTCACATAGTGTGCACTAATATCTAGCCACTGAGAGAAAACAATGTATTTAATCCAAACTACCAGAGGGAGAAATGAAAATATTAGAATTATGAATGAATTGAGAGTGGAAAGCATAGACATATTTATTAAACTTTAACAAAAAGAAGAATAAAAGGCCTTTTTACTTCATGGACATTAACCATTTTTCTCTGATTTTAAGTGTATAAAGGGAAGTATGGGATACCTATAAACTTGAAGATTCAACATTATATATTGAAAGTATTAATATGGCTGTAAGAATTTTTCATATATTTTTGTTTCATTTCAGAATTAGAGTCACTTTAAATTAATGAAATTAATATTCCTGAAGCAAAAAAAAATTTGTGATGCAACAACAAAGATGAACCAATATGATAGCAAATTTTGTACTTTAGGAAAAGTTTTATCGTGGACTTATATTCTGGGACAATTTTACAGTAAATCATTTAAATTTTGATTAAAATAATGTATATATTTAAAGGAATTTTAAAAGAAAATATCTTATTTATATAAATATAAGTCTATTCAGATACATTAATAGAATAAAACAATTGATATGTTTATAGCAAATATTACTTTTATTCCTTCAATTTTCTGCTACATCATGTTATTTTCTATCAGAATTCTACATTTTCTTTGGTCTGTTCATACTTCCTGTTTTTATTCTTTTTTTATTAGCATGTGTTTGCAGTACATGAAGTTTACATTCATCTTGGGGAGAAGGAAGAAGTACATAATGCAGCTTGTGTCCTTTTGTAATCTCCTCCCCTCCCCACTCACCGCCCTTTCTCTGTCTCTAAATCCCCTTTTCTCTATTTTCATTCTTGTATTATTATTCTTAGCTCAAGTTCATGACATATAATGTTTACATTCATTGTAGTTATTTGGTTCCTGTACATGGCAAATGTTAATTCTCACCAGCACCTAATACAATAGTTTCAAGTTCCTCACTTCTGATCCAATGGAAAAACATTTAGCAGCCAGGAGTATTTTGGCAAAGATTTTTTTTTTTATTTTTTTTATTATTTTTTACCAAGAACATGTATTGGTACATTGTATACATAATGATCATAATCAACATGGTTATTTTGTACCTGTACATGATACATCTTGGTTTTCCCCCTTCTTCCCCCCCTTCCCCTCCCCTCCCTTCCATTCACCCACCCCTCCCTATTTGCAACAGTACCTGGTATGTATACTCAAGAGATTATAGTGTGCAAACTGTAATGTTCCAATGTATTTGTTAAGACAAGGTTTAATTTGTGTTGTTTATATATTCTGGAGATAATAAGAATAACATATGCTAATCACTGTGTGAATATAAGAACTTGTCATGATATATTGCTGAAAATTTAACAGTATTTCAGGTGTGCGCTGTCCAAGTAAAATACACTGGAAATATTTTTCTTCTTGTGAAAATAATTTTTCTTTTTGTGGATAATTTTTTTTCTTATTGTGGATAATAGACTTCTTTCAGTGCTTCCAAAGATGATAACATACTATTAAAAACTACACATCAACACACATACACACACACTTTTGTATTTGTATAACATTGCTGTGTTGTGCTTTGCTAACACATCCTTGAGAATTAATGTACTAGTAGAAGTACATATAAAATGGACATACTATGAGTTTTTGCATTGAATAGAAAATTATTTCATTCATCTAGACATTTCAACTTTAATAAGATAAGGCTAAATTACATTTTTTGAAAAAAGAACATAGTGACATTACCCAAGAATTATGTTTACTTTTTGTCATTTACTCTGTGGTAAAGCATAAATGAAGAGACTAACTAAATTTTTCAGGTATTTTTACATTATTCCACTAAAAACAATAGTGCTCTCAATATATAAGGAATATCACCAAAATTATCCCAAATTAATTGATTTCATAACTCATTCTTGAAGACTGGTCGGGAACAAAGATTATGAACACAATTATGTATCTTATGATATTACTCTTCACTGAATGAGGCATATTCTGTACATTGCATCTGGAATTATAAACTATTTCTCAGTTTTAAGGTATCTTAATTTTAAATTGATTTGGTAACAAAAAAGGGGACAAATTTTTAATGACATATAATAATGCAGACAATAATATGAGCCTTTTCCGAATACTTTCAGTTAATACAGTTTCAGCTGTTTTTTCAAGTTTTCATTTTGCCATAGAAGAGATAGTTCATTTTATGGTTTCTATTTTCCTATTGAGGTTATGCCCTAATGCCTTCAACTGGCATTTAAGAATCTTAATTACACCATTTTAGCTTTATCTATTTAAAATCTCCAGACTAATCATCCCTTTTCATAAACACATCCTAGTCTCTTACCCCACCCCAATACTCATGCCATTCTCCCACTTCATGTGCATTTACCTATTTGTTGCAATTCCAACCCCTTGTCAATGTTCAATTGAAGACCTGACACTTTTCGGAGATTTTTTTTGTTTTTCTCATCATCAAAGCACACACTTTTGGCTGAGGATTTAGCTCAGGAGTTAGAGTGCCTGGCTAGCAAGCTCAAGGCCCTGAGTTCCATCCCTAGCACAAAAAACAAAAACAAAAACAAAACAAAACACACACTTTTCCCTCCCTTGTCCAAATCCAGTAATTACTAACATCTGTACTTACCACCAACTACTTTGAATTATGTCCTTTTTGATATTTACTTCTTGTCTTTATGCCTTGATGATAAACTTTCTCAAGAGAAATAAACTACTCTAAAATCCCAGTAGTAGGCATTTTATATTGCTCTACTCATTAAGGAAATTCAAATCATATTTTGTTTGATTAGGAATTTTAGCTTTTGATATTACTTCTCTTTAGAATTTACTTCTCCATACTATAAAAACAATGTTATAAAATATACTCCATTTTCCTTTTATTTGTATGCCCAACTTTGGAACATGACTAAGAAAACTGATCCAGAGATTCATACTCATTATTGCAAATAGAAGTGTTTACACTAGAACAAAAAACCAGAAATATCTATTAGCTTGAAATACCCTCATATTTAGTAAGATATTTTATGTGTCATAAACTCATGAATCCATATTTTTATTTAGTATTCATAATACATTCCTACTGTCCTCTGAGTCTTATGCATATTAAATAACTCATGCAAGAAAGCAGAGTTAATAAATGATGTAGGAGGGCATTGAGCCAACACTGTATTCTTCACAACATACAACCACACACTAACACATTCAGAATGAAGATGCGTTAAAAGGGTTGGCATCTAACTCTGTGAATTGATGGCCCTGGACTTGAGATAGAGGTTAAATAAATGCCTTACCAGGTCCAACCAGGTACTAAGTGAAGAACTAAGTTGAGAATAGGAAGCTGCCTCTGAGCTCAGTACATTTTAGTGGGGAGAGACCAGTGAGTTAGTGCCTGGAGGCAACTTAGAGTTATTATTGATAACTTAAATATTATAACTATAGTTTAAAAATTCTTCAATGTACAGCGACAAAACCAACTCTGCAAATGTGGGTAAATATACTAAGAACAATCTGTAAATATTTTTTAAATTGAAAAAATAATCGACAGGATAAATTCATATCTGTATATATACACACAATTCATATATATATCTGTACATATACATATGAAGGTAGACAGCTGTCAACATTGCATTGTCCTGGTACCCTCCCTTGCAGCTCTGCCAGGGAGTGTGTCTTCCCTTTTCTTATTAGCTCAAATGTTCTCTTTTTTCCGCTAACGCCTGTGTTAGAAACTCATTTGGTATTTGTAGGTATTCATAAAGGAATTCTAGTTACTTCCTACACATACCTGTTCTGATATAGCCAAAAACCATTTGGTGACATTATCAACTCATTAAAGTGAGAGATGTGACAGAAAGAGCACATGCCACATGGAATAAATATAAAAGTGTCAACCACTTAAATGGCAAAAAATCCATCTGGCTGGTTTCACTTTGAAAAACGAGTTTATATTAAATTCCTTCCTTAATGTATGACAGCCAATTAATCTCAAACTAGAAATACATAGTATTCAATTTAATTAAAATCAATATTGATGATCCTCTACTACATATGATACAAATGTTAGATTTTTGAAAAATTATATAGAATAAAAGTCACTGCACTTAAGTGTGCTTATTTTCTAAAGGGAATGGAGTAGCAAGAATAGAATTAAATAAAAATGCAGCCAAAGAAATACAAGATAAAATTAATAATTTCTGAATTATGGAATAGGAATTAGTCATATTTAATGGAGAAGGAATCAAAAATATTTCAAGAAGAGAAGCTAGCTGGGCTTTGGAGAAACAGGCTAAAATATTTAGTATATCTGCCTCAAATATATTTTGTTTCACATAGTATGAAAAATGAATATATTACTTATAATGTAAAATATTGCAGTAATTGTAAAGTGCTGACATAAAATAGAAAAGCAAATTTAATAGATGTTAGAAGTCAGGTATCAAAATATTAGTAGAAATTTATTTCAAAGTTTAATAATCTCTGTAACAAATTTAAAATAATACATATAACACCATTATTTTTAGGCCAATGCAATTATTTAATGTCACTACCCCATTGTTCTTGATTAAATCTGTGTAAACCCGAAATCATGTTACTTTTTCTGATAATGCACTCTTGGTAGATATTTGCTAAAGTCTGTCAATCAATATTTATGAGACCTGACTTACCTAGAATATTGCAAACATTAAGAAATTCATTCGACCAATATGTACCATATCGTTTAAACTCATTTGCAACATATTACTTATCTCTCTGCACCAAAGAATTTTGAGAGAACTGAGGTAGTCATTCTAAACCAGATATTACAGGATCACCTGGCTGAAAGGTACACTATATAGCTCACTAGAAATTTTCTAATACCGCCCTAACATACTGGCCAAATACTTAATTAGTGATCTAGGTAAATAGAACTTTCACAAATGAGTTAAACTCATTCCTTCTCAAGAATATATTAACAGGGTATGGTACAAATAATTATTCTTTTGAAGCAGGTGGTGCATTTTCCGCAACAATTGTTGAAGAGTACATAACTATATTTAAACAAATTCTACCACCTACCATCATGTTTCATTTGGCAATCTGTTCTCCTCAATTCTATGATTCTCATCTCTTGTGAGTTGAGACCTTTCTTAATATGTTTTAGAGCTTTGACAGACTTTGCTGTTATAACAAATATATCTCAGATTTACAAGTTTTAATGCTGTCTTTTCAAAACAGAAACAGAAATTCTCCATAGTTCCTAGCCATTTGAAGAAAGATTCCGTGGGAGAAAAAGAACCAAAATTAGGATGAGTTACCTAAGGGACCATAATATATATTATTCATTCTAGATACCATATATTTAATAGTACAAAACTTTTCAACACTGATTAAATTGCTTAAGCAATTTGTTTTTGTTTTCTGCAGGATAGAATATAATATTTTATAAATATTTTGAAAATATCTTCCTGCTTTAATGTAGCAAATAAATTGATAGCTGTGGTGTTTAATGTATATTTATGATAATTATTTATTTTTCAGGGAGGAAAAGATAAGGAAAGATCATTTTCCCAATGACTTCCTATAATCAATCATCAGGATTCTGTTTAGCATTATCTGGCCACTCGGGTAATAATCTTACTTTACTGCTATTTGCCCAGATAAATTTTTTTTTTGCCTAGATAAATGTTAATGCCAGAATAACTGCACTAAAAATAGGGAGGGGCACATTTTGGTGTAATAACATCATTTCTATACCACCAACCACAGATCCACTGCCCTGAAGAAAACAAATGAACAACTCCAATGTCATGTTGAACTGGACTGAACCAAGTTTAACTGGTTTGACTGATTTCAAACCAAGTCAGAAATAGTGTATTTAACAGCAAAACTTGAAGTCTACTTAAATATTTTGGCTATCTTAATTTACCACAATTATCTCAAGTATATAAAAGGTGGAATTTAGAATTCTTCTTATAAAAGAAACCCCTACTTCCTTTAATATTATTAAAATTATTTTGAGCCATGATACAAATATATCCCAATAGATATGATATTGCAATTGACAGAACTGCTGAATTGATATGGAGATAATATTATATTTCCTTAATATTTCTTCTCACTCTGACTAGACTTAATAAAAGTGATACTTTTAAGGATGAGATTGAACATTAATATGAAAGTATGAGTAAGCTCCTTGAGTACACACAATAAAACAATAGGCACTTGGTGACCTAACTCAATCAGATCAATACTGTATTATGTTTCTTTCTGTATGTTCAATATAGGTTAATAGCAGGAACATTAAGAATATACACAAGCTTCCCTGCCCAGTACAGCATGCATTAGCTACAAGTAGCTACTGAGCACTTGAAGTCAGATGTGCTATAAGTGTATATAGATACACGCTGGATTTACAGATGTATTTTTAAAAATGTAGCCAGGCACAGTAGTACAGGCCTGTAATCCCAGCATTCTGGGAGGCTGAAGCAGGAGGACTGCAAATTTGAATTCCATGAAGACAATTTAGCAAGACCCTGTTTCAAAATTTAAAAAAAAAAAAGTTAAAGGGCAGGAATATAACTGAGAGTGAAGGCTCTAGGGTCAATCTACAGTACTGCCAAAAAAAAAAAAAGTAAAATATCTCTTTAATATGTATGTTCACATAGCAGTCTAGATACACTAGGTTAAATAAAATACAAAAATAATTTCACCAGGTTTTTGTTTTGTTTTATATTTTTTCTGGTACTAGGGAATGGACCCCAAGACTTTTGCACTGAGCTACGTCTCCAGCCCTTTTCCAATATTTTATTCTGAGACAGTGTCCCGCAAAGGCACTAAGTTTAATTTTCGCAGACTGGAACTAACTGGGAATCTTGGCTTGGGCCTTCCAGAGTGCTGAGATTACAGACATGCACTACCACCCCGCATAGGGATGGATTATTTGTTGTAGGTGGATAGCTTGAGCATTGTATGTTTAGAAGCATCTCTGGCCTCTGGCTTCTACCTGTTAGATGCCAGGAATGCATCCCCTCCACAAAAAAAAAAAAAAAAAAATTGCGACAACCAAAATTGCCTCTCTGGACATTGGATGCTATTGTTCCAGTTTGAGAATCTTTAATCCACAGTATCCAAACTGGTCTCCTCTTAACATTTCAAGACAATTTTATAACGCTAGATTTGAGAAAGATTAAACATGGATACCTGAAATCCAAAAGCATTTCATTTGCTCACTTGATATAATTAGCATGGTAATTATTTTTAATATCCCCTATTAGAGACATAATGCCGTTGTGTTACAAATGGAGAACTGCATATAGAGATAAAACAGAAAATGTTCATAAAATTGTGCACTTAAACACATTTCCCTTCAAGTAAATATGAAGATTGAAATTGAAGTTTCAATATGCAATATTTATTTTTTAAAATGTCTTTTCCAATGTATCATTTTTGTAATGACAAATCTACCTTTTAAGTGATAATGCCAGTTTAAATTTGTATAAACAATAGATTAAAGTGGATGGATCTTTCCATAAACTTCTTGTTTATGACTTTCAATGGTTTTTAAGTTTTCTGACATAAATTTTAATTACATATTTGACTTAATAATCGGTGTTTTACTAAAGAGAATAATGAAACTGCATATGTGGAATAAAGCTCAGTCTATTTGTTTTACTAGTTGTCTATGTAGCAACGTGAAAAGCAGCTTAAATTCCTAAACATATAACTAATACCTGTTGATTATAGTGTTAACCAAAGAAACATCCAGTATGTTCAGTCTAAACCAATATTGTACAACGATTTTTATCACGGTTCTGCTGCAGATTCTTTCAAATATTCACTATTTATTGTGTGGACCCACACAAATCAATAACCAACTAAATTAGAGCTTATATACAATATAATACTCAATGTTGTTTTCAACTGTGAAAAAATGGTAGGAAATCTCATGCTTCATTTATGTTCCATTTGAAGCAAAGGCAATAATCAAATCTTTTTAGCAAGAAAGTAAAAGAAATTTGCATAATGAAACATAATCATTTTGTATATTTCTCATTTTTATTTTAAATTAAGGAAATGTGCATTTGAATTCACAATAACTGTTCCCAAGGCACTGTAAGTTAATAATGTCAAGTTTTTTTTTTTTTTGGTTTTTTTTTTTGGTGCTGGGGATCGAACTCAGGTCCTTGTGCTTGCAAGGCAAGCACTTTAACCACTGAGCTAAATCCCCAGCCCTAATGTCAAGTTTTTGCTAAAGTTTCATTAGAAAATTTGGAGAAGAGAAGAAAAGAACTATTTAGACAAAGTAGAATAGCTTAAAGCACATCGAAGCATTGTTCTCAGTGAGCATAAATAGCAAAATTTTCACTGAGACAAGAAAGAACAGAATGTAATAAGACAATTTATATTAGCATGCTTGTTATCAAATATATCCTTTTTAAGAATTTTAAAATACCAGCTCTATTTCTTTTCCTACTACTGTCATTGTGCTGTAGCCCAAGGACCATTATTAACATATGACCATTTGGTGGACAGAGCTGGTATTTCAAGTTAGTGAATAGCTAGTTGCAGGGTAGCAGGGAACCTCTGTTGCCCAAGGCTGTGATGAGTATGTGCAAATAAAACATTCCACTTTTAAGGCTACTATCTTCCATTTCATGAGATTATCTATTTCTCACACATATAATCCAACTTGAAATAAATATCTAATAGTTTGGGGGTGGATGAGGGGATTTTTTCATTAGTATGTATAGTCATATTAGTGTTTAGACTAGTTTTTTTTTTTAAAGCAAAGTGTTACTAACTGCTTACTGTCCTCAATTATGTTTTTGTTACAATTCCAGTTAGTTTACTGCATCCTTTTGCTTAGTTGTCAGGTGTGTAGATACACACTTCCAAGGGGCCATGGCACTGTATGCCAGCATACAGATTTTATACGTGTTGATGGAAAACTGTAGCTGTAAGACAAGAGCTTTGAGAATTGTAATAATTCTATCAGAAGACACTCTGGCAAAGTACTTGTATTTGAGAGAACACATGTCTGAAGGAATTCCTTAAATACTAAAATTCTTGAACCAGGCACATGCCTATTATAATCACAGTACCTAGGAGGCTGAGGCAGGTAGATCTTGAATTCAAGGCCAGACTGGACTAAATAGCAACTTTAAGGCAAGCCTGGACTACATAGTGAGACCCTGCCTTGGAAGGAAGGAAGGAAGGAAGGAAGAAAGAAAGGGAGGGAGGAAGGGAAGAAGAAAGGAAGGAAATTCCTAAAGTAGCGAGCAACTGCTGATGGGATCATAGGCATAGTTTCTTTTCTTTCTATCCCTACTGCTTCTCTCTCTCTCCCTCCCTCTCTTCCTCCCTCCTTTCTTCTCTTTCAGAAAACAGCACACTAAATTCCTAAGCAAACTTGGCCCTAGGCAGAATTTTAAACTGAAGATTATATGTGTCATTTTACCAAGTTCTTCCGTTTCTCTGTGCTCTTTGTCCATGGACTTAATCCTACCCTTTTATCAATCATTATTAAAACTGCCACTATAAAACTTACTCATTTCTCAGGACCACTCCACTTTATGAGATTAACTCATATAAAGGTATTAGGAAGTCATCCTCACTATTGCTGCAAATTTTTTAGATGAAATGTTAGGGGCATGAATAAATTTCTAAAATAAAATTAAATGAAGCATTGTTACAGACTGGGGGACACAAAAGTTGGGAGAAATTTTTCATCAAATTGTCCATATTTATGCATTCCCTTCAATCAACAATGAAACAACACAGGAATGTTATCTATTCAGAGCTTAATCTTGACAGTAAGGTAGCTAGTGGATAGGCAATTGTGAAAATGATTGTTCACACCTACTAACATACATAAAACATCATTAAAGAGACAAAGACATTTATGCAAAGACATTTTGACCTGCAGAGAAATGCAGAATGGTGGTACATAGGGACATTCTTACCGAGGAGAGGGCAAACTTCAATAAAAAAATGAAATATCTGAGTAAACTATTTAAGATACTTTGTGAGAGAGATATTCTACTTTTAAAATAAAATAAAAGTAATCTGAATGGTTTTATAATCTTCTGTGTCCTTCCTAAATCATTCGTATGTGATAAATAGCACAATAATCCAGGGCAAATGCGCTCTCTTAGAAAAGCTGCTTCTTAATGAGCCTGCCTCACTATCTTCAAGAATCTTTTATGAGTAATTCTCAATTTTATTATATTCTAGATCCAGGTGTCTGAAGAAATAACCCAAACAATGTGGTGCCTAAGATAAAATTTGTTTTACAACTCAAAAAAGAAATCTCAAATGACTTACAGATAATGGCTGAATCCACATTCTGCAATTAACAATATGCTATCTACCACATAATTCTATACACATACATACAACTGACATTCTGGGTAAAATATAAAGAAAATGTTTAAATATATGTAAAATTATTTTCCTATAAAGCTAAAATATGCATTTAGTCACTAAATATGTTTGTATTAATTACTTATCTTTTCAGAGACTTTTAATAATTTGTATCTTCCCCCAGGGAACTATAAACAGGATTTTTTTTCTATAAATGGCCAGAGAAGAAATATTTTATGTTTTATAGGACATATTGTTTCTAGTGTAACCAGTCAACTCTGCTATTTTATTGTGTGTGTAATCACAGACAATGCATAAATGAAAGGAAAAGCTATGATCCAGTAAAATTTTTTTTAAAAAAAGCCAGTGCACTGGATTTGACCCACAGTAAACTGTAGTTTACTGAGATCTGTCCTCAATTATATTTCCACGTAAATATTTCTTTGTTCTTGAGCACTGATTTATTTTTTTTGCAACCACATTTGCAGAAATACTGAGGAATGCTGCAGCAGCATTCTTATTTTAACCTCTGAAACGTCTTCAGTATAAGTAGTAGAAACCTTCTCCTAGTAATAACCAAGAAAAATGATTATGTACAGTATCCGTTCACAACCTTCTATATTTCCACAGTGTTTCAGTATCTTATCGTTATTTTCCTTTTTTGTTTCCCTTGTGAATTTTCACTGAAAAGATTATTATCCTTTTATGATGATCTTTCTAGTAACTTCAAGGAAGTTTCAGTGTCTACACTTAATCAAAAATTGTGCAAAGCAGGCCTGGTGGTGCACACCAGTAATCCCAACTGAAGCAAAAGATTCAAAAGCTCAAGACCAGCCTGGGTAATTTAGCAACTTAGCAAGACCTTGTCTTAAAACAAACAAACATTTTTAAAGGGCTAGGGATGTAACTCTGTGTGAATCTTTAGTACGAGCAAAAATAATATTGGATAGATAATTGTTATTTTAAATAGCTACTAGTCACATTTATGTAAACACTCGAAATATCCAATATAATTTAGATGAATGCCTATTTCTGCTTAGCTGGGACAAGTTCCAATGTCCCTCACCTTTATCTCATAGACTCTTCTGTTTTCCATGAGTGTTCATCTGAGTAAAGTGTTATAGCACATCTCCATTCAACATTCAGAAGATAAGAAAGCATCTCTTATGCAGAATTCATTAACTCTGCCTTTCTTGTATCTTGTAAATTAATTCATAAGAAAAATGCTAGTGTATTTGCAGATCCCTATGTGTCTGCCCCACAAACACAATCTACCAGTGTTCACTTCAACATGTTAGAAACAGGTAATTATTTTAAGATTTTCTTTTCCAATGCATATCATTAACATAACCTTAGCCCTCCTTTATGTTTGCCCTCAAAATATTTGCATGATTTATGCTTGAATTTAAATTAAGAACTTCAATTATTTTTGAAGACCTGCTTACATTCCCCTAGGTACCAAATTGCACAATCATCATGCTTCCAAAAAGAGGGCTCATACGGGTAGTACACAATGAAGCACTAATGGCATCTTATTAATTTTGTTCATTTCGAATAAAAGTTAAGAATTTCAAAGCTAGGCTTGGTAACCGCGGGACTTTTCAATCAGGTGAGAGAGAGGCCCGGCACCAGGACAAAGCCTGCGAACTGAGCCCGCCCTGCGACATCCATTGCCAGGCGACAGAGAGACTTCCCCCTCCCGCCCTGGACACACGAAAGTGGAGTGGAGGTGCTTGGTAACCGCGGGACTTTTCAATCAGGTGAGAGAGAGGCCGGGTACCGGGACAAAGCCTGCGAACTGAGCCCGCGCGCCGGCAAGGTCTGAACCCATTAACATACATAAAATCTATGCCTCCTCTCTGGTGACACTATACTATCTTCTGCTGTTCTCCCACCAACATTCTTTTTCCTTTTTTTGGGGGGGGGGCCTGTCTGTAAGTTTGTGTTTTTTCCTCCTCTTTCTTCTCCCATTGTCTCTCTTTTAGCCTTTTTCTTTTTAACCTTTCCCTCTCTGAAGTCAACATTACCAAGTAGAGCCAACCATGACCTCATGTTTGAAAATAACCATGGAGGACTAAAGGTTATAAGAACTAAGAAATACATATACCCAGAAGAAACCACAGAAACAGACATTCCCAAGGAGAA